>VDFB02000007.1:239024018-239145287 GCA_007258455.2 Sequoia sempervirens | reverse complement strand
AGGAGTTTGAAATTGAAGATAACAAACCTAATAGCACTCACTTGAATAAATTGTTTTCTATAGTGTGAATTTTATTGGTTCCTAGCGTCAAGGCAGTAATACTCATGCATTCGGTTGGAATGCTTTTAACTGGCAGCATTGGGCAATCGCATTTCGCCATTTAACATATTACTTATTTTTTTGTATAGTTTGAATTTGGAGAGCTATTTTATATATTGGAAAATTAGCATTTATCTATTTTTCTATTCGTCCAAGTAGCTTTATAAATCATTTTTGTTTTAAAAATTCGGGAAAATGTGAACGCATAAATTGATTAAATAAATTTAAGCAAAAGTATAGTTTAAAAGTTGGCGGCTAGAGGTACGTAATCCATGAATGCAGATTAAATGCATTAAAATATCGGGAAAATGCGAGCGCATAAATTGATTAAATAAATTTAAGCAAAGGCATAGTTTATAAAACTGGCGGGTCGACGTACGTAATGCATGAATATAAATTAAATGCATTAAATGGCATCTGGCTCGAGGTGAAGGCGCTGGAATGGCTTGGAGGCCACGCGTGGCTAGGGTACTTTGGTCATTTAATATAGAGTTAAGTCACTTGGTATGCATCTCTATTACTTTTCGTGTGTTGTTTTTGTGTTCTGTAAGCGCCTGTTCTGAGGAAGAGTTTGTAGCGACTGAGCAGGAGATGTTATAGCTACAGAGTCCAGACCCAGAAACAAGGTACTTGAGGTGATAATTTGTTCATTTTAAGAGTTTCGTTACATTAAAGTGCATAATGAAGCTATGTTTCATAGTGCTTTAGTTGGACTATCACTATCACTTTGTGCCTATTGTGTCAGTGCATGTATGTATGTATGCATGTCTCTATGTACATATGCATTTATCTATGTGCATATCTATGTAAACATTTGTACATGCATATATGCATGTATGCATATGTCTCTGGATATATTTATGCATATATGTATGTGTGTATAGATGCATCTATGTGTATATGCATGCATGCATATGGATGCATATATGTTTACGTCCATACATGCATTTATGTGTGTCTACATGGATGTATATGTACATATATATACATATGTATACATATATGTGTGTGTCTATATGTCTTTTCTAGGAAAGAGTTTACAGTGATAGGGCAAAGGTTGTCATGGTTCCAAAAAGGACACCCGTAGACAAGTTACTTCAGGCAATAAATAGTTATTTTCATCAGTTTTCTTTCATTTTAGAGTCCATAGGCAGATTGGCTTTCACAGTGCTCAGCCTACGCTAATCTTCATAGACTAGTTTCTCGGATGAGCAATTGTCTTTTGTCCAATGTACAATATGCGAGCTTAACAATAACTTGGTGCTTATGAGTCCTCTAAAGATTACATATCTTCAATTACTGCAGAACTGTTCCATAGTGCAAGCTTTAGAGCCATTGTGCCGTTAGCATGCACCATAATGGGACCTTTCGAACAATATGTGGACAGTGTGTTGAGAAGGCTTTACAAACTGTCAGGAAAATGCAATTTATAGATATAAGCCTAAACTCCACAATTGCTTTCAGCTTTCTCGTTGTCATTAAAGCATAAAGGAAAGAGGATTTTTTCCAAACTTCTATTTTTTGTACTTTTACATGATAATTCACCTTATTAATTAATGAATCAAATTATCTTAATTAATTAATCTTCTTTTCTCTTCCATCATTTCATATCTAATTAATTAGGTAACTGCTAAATAGTATTTACATACATAATAATTAAAACAAAGAAACAATTATAATTATCCTTGGGCACATTTGACCCATCAATCAAAGTCAATTAATAAATCTGATTGCACCTGTTCATTGATAGTGTTCGCATGCAATTTCCTTGAAAAGTCTAGAAAAAGAGGATTACTCACACACCAATAAGGATTCTCATTTGTAATGTCCATATCCAAATCATCTTCATTGAATAAGACGTTGTGGCATACATTAATTGGATGTATCTCATCATCTTTCTTATCAGGATGCCAACAACCTTGGTTTGTATTTCTCCTTGAGTGTATCTAAATTCCATGAGTTATAAATTCTACTTGCATGTGGCTTGATTGCACAAGTAATAGTAAGTGCTACATAACGGTACAAAATAAACTTATGCAAATCGAAATGAAATGACCCCATTTAGTTAGAAAATCAATATTTATCTAGCTTTTACTATTAAGTGATAGCTGGTTTGGCATTAAACAATAGCTAGCAAAATATGTTCTATATTATAGGGTACACAAATAACAATAAGTATTTTAAAATTATAAAATGCAATTTGCATTTTAAGAAACAAAAGTTCTTACTTAGGTTCTTTCTCGTCGAAATGAATCTACATAAGAATTCTGTTTAGTTTTTATGAATAGCATAGTATATGTCACTCACTGTACTCATTTGTCTAAATTGTCCTTGTGATAGGGATTGGTGCTTTTAACTGTATTTAAACAATCACGCACAAACTGCAATGTGAGGTTAGCATATTAACCTTCTCCTTTTTAAAAAAAAGAAAACAATGCAGAGTTTTCCAAATATGCGCTTCTAGGAAGATTTCCCATGGTTGTAGAAGAAAAGCCATAGATCTTCTTTGATCAAACAATGCCTTTGCATTTCCCTGATTTTCTTAAAACAGAAATGATTTGTGAAACTATTCTCTACATGCCACTTAATTCATGGTTATGTAAATAGCTTTTAAAATCATTTTCTCTTTGAGAAAATCAGTCACTTAGAAATTCATAGAAACAAAGGAATCCAATTACACAAAACATTTAAAGACCATAGACTGAGATTGACAATGTGAGCAAAAAAGATTCTTATCCACCATTTGTTGCATGTAAACAAAGCTACCTGAAAATATTGTTTTGTGTTTGTGGCATTGAAAGTATACAACATGCATTGTACTCATTTATCCAATTTGTCAATGTAACAGGAATAAGTACATACAATCCTGGTGGGGGACAGTGGATGACAAGGTCAGGTTGAAGAATTAATACTATTTTTCCCTTGTGCTTCTAAAAAATTGTTTGTTGTATAATATGTCACGTAGGCTTCTGCTACTACTCAAGATCCATTTTCCAACATATATAGAGATTATTATCTTCCAAGATGCTCGACAACATGGCTAATACTATAGAATGCTATTGAGTAAAAGCACATAGGCGACAATGTAAAAAACTATAGATTTTGTAATCTAGATGATAGCATTTGATGCTATTCATACATAGCATCTGCTATTCTCAAACACATTAGGATACAAAAGAAACAAAGAAAATGATATTGTGCTGTCATAATAGTGGTTTACAATTCCTGAGAGGAACTGATTTTAGCTGAAATCACATATTTTTAGAAAATATAATGATTTAAACATTAAAAAGTTCCATTTTAAGGATTCCAATTGAAGAGAGTTTGATCAAATCACCTTAGATTAAACCCCCTTGGATACAACCTCGCTAGTTTTAAACCATACCTATAAATGTGTCTCCTTTACACCTATCAAAATGCTGATAAAAAATCACTTTTGATTTAGCTTTTGGGGGATCAAATGAATTCATTTAAAATTTATTTCAAATGATTGCTAGTATTTCAGAACAAGCTATCCGTGAATATATAATTTTAATATGTTTTGGTTTTGTTTTGTATTTGTTTTTTAAGTTTTATTAAACATTGGTTTTCATCGAAAATATAATTTCTTTGTTCTTCACATGTGGAAAAATAGAAGATTATCAAAAAAATGAAAAATATGAGTGCACTAGATATTGAAGTCCTTGATCCAACAAAAAATTAAATTAAATTTGGACATATACAAAAAAAGTTACGTGTTATACGGTCGCGCTGTGTCTGAATTGTAATTCGTTTGACTTTGAAACTTGATTAAGGAAAAAATATTCAATAAAAAAATATCTAACCAAGTGGAAGCACTAGATATGAGAGTTACAAATCTAAATTTGAAAGAATTAAATTTTATCCTTCATGGAAAAAAAATTATGCGTTATAGAGTGTGTGTCACTTTTTTAAAATGTTGTTTTCACGAAAAGAATTAATTTCATGGGGAGATGGAAAAAGAGTGCAATTTGATTCCAAAAATTTTGAATTTTTTTTTTAGAATCTGGACAAAATTTGATGAGACTCGGTTGCACCATCTTCAAATTCCCTCAGGTTTAAGCCACGGTGAAGATTTGGATTAAAATAATAATTCGGTGTCGGTTTGGCCGAAATTGTAAGAAACCACTATTAAGGATGCTAGATAGGCGTTCGTACCTATGAATTGAAAAAGCGCCCCCAAATATCAAACATTGACTACGCACTTAAGAGCGAGGGACTTTGCAGATTAAGTACTTTTGCATATAATGTTGGTGATTGTTTGTTTGACTCATTACAACTACTACTTAACAATCGCTACACATCAATTCAACTACGAAACGGAGCTATAGATTACTTCTTGAGTTGCCTTCAAAATAAGGACAAAGAAGCAATAAGATCATACAACTATGAACTAGACCCTGATACTCTATAGACATTGCACAAAGTACATGATCCGCAAACATATTTCTGTAGAATGCGATTATCTGCAAAGCCACAGGCAGATTGCACTCAAAGTGGATTGTGGGGTGACTTATTCTGCATTCACTGGATATCCAAATGGTTGAATATACAAATATGCCTTTGGTCAAGAACAATAGCAAGAAGGTACTTACAATTCAATAGTTCTGATTACACAGAATCAGTCTCTATACTATTTCATGACATGAATTCTTTAAGTGGACACTTTGAACCATTGTTAAAAATTGAAACACAAAACGTAACTTTAAAACAGCCCATAGGTTCACATGAAATTAAAAAACTGTGCACAAAGTATCCTTGAATATCAAACATTGACAATGTCCTTAGAGCTGAAGGCCTTTGTAGATTAAGCACATTTGCATACAATGCTGGCGATTGTTTGTTTGACTCGCTTCAAGTACTACTTAACAATCAGTACACCTCAACTCGAATTCTGCCAATGGGCTATAGATGAACTTTCCTAACTTGCCAGCCGAATAAGGACAAGAAACGATTCAAATCATATAACAATGGAACTAAATCTAATACTCTATATACATTGCACAAAGTACATGATCCAAGAAACAGCCTTGTAAAGAATGGGTTCAATACACTTGAGAACCATGCACTTGGTGAATGGATTGGCGGGGTGACTTATTACGAATACACTAGATATCAAATGGTTGAAAATACGAAATGAAAGCCTCGGTCATTTCAACATCAAGAAAATTACTTAGATTTCAAATGATTTTGCGGATTCTAAGAATCAGTCTATCTTTATTTCCATGATACAAATACAGTTGGACGTTTGAGCCAGTTCTAAGAATCGAAGCCCAAAATCCTAACTTCATGATGCTCAACAAACTTACTCAACTTAAAGGTGATGAGAGTGGTCCACAATACAAAGTACTTACTTGACCAGACGTGCTTTGCCAAAAACAGAAAAGAATTTGATACCATTTGTCACAGCAAACAATTTTAATCATAAATCAACAATAAGACTTAATCACCTGAAGAACTTGATTAGAAAAGAAAAACAAAAAGAAAGTGTACCTACCAGTCCAAAGAAAAAAAAAAACAATGACACCAATAGAAATTTATAAAACAACAATACAAGATACACCAAAATACCCATGTGCAATTTGCCAAGTGCTTTGTTTGAACAAGGACATTAGGACATTCAAAGAAAAACAAAAACAACTATACTGTAAGCTACTACAATCAGATTCCTTACCATTCACATATTTCATATGCCATGTATGCTACCTTGCATTGAAATAGTCCACTATTCCAAAGTATGCTACGCCACAGAAAATAAGAACTAATAGACCATTGTGCTATGTGCAAAATTTAACTCAGCTAGAAGAACGGCTTGTCTCACTTAGAATTGCATTTGCACAGATTTGGGAACTAGGGTTCAAAAGGTCTCAAATAGGCCTAACAGGTTCTATTATAAATGTTCTTGTTGACATGAACATTGTACAAAGAGCATTACCACAATCAATTAACAACACACAAACAATTGTTGTTTCGTTGAAAAGGCGCTTACAATACAAAAATGAATTTCAAAAAGGCATGGTGCGCCCAAATGTCATCATGCAAGCTTTGACTCAATTAACAAGGACACCATTATACAAAATGCACAAAGTCCACATAAACCAAGATTGGCAAGAAGTTCTCCAATGCACTGAAGAAAACGAAGACAATAGTCCACAAAATACAAGTGAAACAGAATCATATAGTGAAATGGAAAATGAAAACCCATCAGAAACATTGATACATGGATTTACCGAGTCTAGAAGTATCCATAACATGGAAGACAAGATTATTGAAATTGCACCTGCAGAGGACAAGTATCCAATTGGAATATTTAAGGAGATCTATGCTGAAGAAATGAATTTCCCAACTTTATTCTTTGGAAAACCGTGTGATAATGACATTGTAAAAAACTTTACATATCAAAAAATAGTACGTTGGGAGCTCTTACAGTCACAAAGACACTTAGCATATCATACAACAAACATTTTTTTCAAAGCTATAAAGGTACTAATACAACAAGTACTATCTACAATGACAATAAGAATCTGAAAAGGCCAGTTAAAAGGGTGAAAGCTATTTGCAAAAGATGTTAAACACAAACCAAATCTAGAAAAAAATCTTAAATCGGATATTGGATATGTTGATTTCAAAAGAATAAGAATCTCTCCAGACTATTCACAACAACTTAAGAAAAATGTATTTGCTATGATTCGACAACTAGGACCACTGAAATTTTTCATCACGTTCACTAGTGCGAAGCAAAATTGGGATCCACTAATTCAAACATTACAAGAGCTGCACAATTTACACCAATCAGCAAAAAACCGTCAAGAATCTAATGACCGAACGCACATTGACAAATTTGAACTAATCAAGAAAGATCCTACCACTTGTGCACGTTACTATAAACATAGAATAAATGCAATAAAAAAATTGATACTTACAGATGACTCTTTCTTTGGAAATGTCATTGATTACTTCTCAGTCACTGAGTTCCAAAATCGAGGAAATGAACATGATCATTTCCTCATATGGGTTAAAAATGCACCAATCTACATAGAAAATAACAACACGGACATCATAGCTTTTGTTGATAAGTATATTACTTGCGACACCGAAAATTTGGAACCTCCTTTAGCAATACTACACAGACACCATCATACAAAGAAATGCAAGAGATCAAGAAAAAAACTTTGTAGATACAATTTTCCTTTCCCACCAATGCAAAAGTCAACTATAATTTTACCATTACTCCAAAAGATTGAAGCGATAACTGCAAATGCCACTGACATCTTTTCAAAACTCCAAAAAGCAAACTATGATGAAACATTCACTTTTCAAATATTCTTAAAAGAGTTAAGCTTAACTGACAATGAATACATTGAAGCTTTGAGCTCAACATTAAACAAGCCTATGCTTTTTTTACAAAGAAAACCATCACAAATATGGAACAATAGTTTTTCAAGGCAAATTCTAGATCTTTGGAAGGCTAATATAGATGCACAATTTGTCCTCAATGCATATGCTGCTGCAATGTATTTTAGCTCATATATTGCAAAAGTAGACAAGTCAATGACATATGCATTCAAAAGAATACGTACAGACCACAAGCAAGACAATATTGATGCAATACGAATGGTAAGTAAACCTGGAAATGCCATGCTTAACTTGCAAGAAATGTCATCACAACAAGCTACACATATTGTTTTGTCATTGCCATTAAATTACAGTTCAAGAAAATGTATATTCATTGATACACGATCTAACAATGATCACACATTTATACTAAAATCTGTTAAACAATTGAGCAATGAGCCAGACGAATCAAAAAACATTCTTGCGAAATCTATTATAGACTACTATTTAAGACGTCCTGAAACAATGGTGGACATATGTCTTGCAGAATTTGTTTCAAGATACAACAAATATGGTGCTACAATTGAACCAAAGGCCAAACCAAATGTGGTATGGTTTATCAATTTCAACAAACACTTTGATATAGAGAATCATTGTAGAGAGCAATTGGTTCTCTATGTTCCATTTACCATTAATGAGCATACACTCAAACAAAACTTTGAGTCTTGGGAACATGCATACATGTACCATGGACAAACCATTCAAACAAATAGTGCAAAGTTCATCCATAGCACAAACTGCGCATGGGGTGACATTGACATACAAACAGACCTTCCAAACATAGGTCGTTCTAACCCAAATACCATGCATTCCAATGGATTTGAAATTACAAAGCACCCACAGATTATAGACAACAATGAATACTATAAGTTAAGACAAATGTTAAATAAAGAACAACAAGCAATTGTTAGAGATGTTCTCATAAAAAAGATGAAAAATCCACAAAAGCCATTGCACTTGTTTTTGACTGGGGGAGCTGGAACAGGAAAGACTTTTACAGCAAAGGCCATCTACCAAGCTCTCATTCGCATGTATAGCAATTCTGTTGACAATAATCCAGACAAACCCAAGGGCTTATTAATTGCATATACAGGTAAAGCAGCATATAACATAGGGGGATTCACATTACATTCAGCATTTCACATACCTTTTAATACATCAGAATTCCTGCCACTGAACACTGAAGTGCTTGACACTATGTCAAAGCACTATGATCAATTGTGCATACTTCTTATAGATGAGATATCATTAGTTGGCTCAACATTCCTATGGTATATTGATAGAAGACTACGAGACATAATGCAAATGCCTACAGCATACTTTGAAAACCTTGATACAATATTTTGTGGTGACCTTTACCAGGCACAACCTGTCCTTGACTCTATGGTTTTTGAGAATAGGCCTACTCCAATTGAATTAATGCCTTATAGTTTCTGGAAAGACCACATAAAATGCTATTCATTGGTGACTACCATGAGACAAAAAGATGAAATATTTATTTCAATCCTTAATAGACTACGAGTAGGCATTCAGACAAATCATGACATAGACTATCTCAACAAAATTTGCTTTCGTCCTGTACCATTTGATCCATTGCTTCCGCACCTTTTCTATAGGAGAATTGATGTTCAAGCACATAACAACAAAATGCTATCAATCATTCCAACCCAAATGATAGTGCTAGATGCAATAGATGAAATTGAGGAGGACCTTAATACAATACGAGTATATAGTCACACAATGACACTTCCATCACAAATATGCTTGAAACCAAATATTCTTGTTGAGCTTTATGCAGGCAATTACAATGTTCAAGATGGCCTCGTCAACGGTTCAGATGGAATTTTTAAAGCTTACACAGCACAAAACAAAATTGATATTGTCTGGATTAAATTTAATGACCCATCAATTGGACATCACCAGTGCACAAAACTAGCACAATGCTATTCTACTACCATTGAAAAAGACTGGGTGACTATACAACGCATTGCTAGGCCAATCCAGAAAATAACAACAAACAAGAAAATTACAATTAGAAAACAATTCCTAGTACAAGTAGCATGTGCACGAACCATACATAGATCCCAAGGATTAACAATGGAGGCCTTGGCTTTTGATCCCACAGGCATTAGACAACATGGACTAACCTATACAGCTCTATCACGAACAAAATTCAGTAGAATCATTATTTCTGTTACATCCTTTAACTACAAAAAACTTCAAAGTTAAAGTCAAAATACAGCTAGAAATGTCTCGTCTCCAGACATGTGCACAATGGCAATTAGATAACCAAAGCACATGTTCCGAAAACAAATCACATATGCTCCTATGTACATTGAACACTCATACCTTGAAAGCACATGCAGAAGACATTGTCAATGACTATGGCATAATGCAATCTGATATCTTGTGTCTCCAAGAAACACATATGCATCCCTTTGAGCTAAATACCTTGCTGCAGTATTTTGATAGCTTCTCTGTATATAACATGCATGGCATAGCAACTTTAACCAGGAAACATTTACTCCTGTCAAAAACAAAACAACATGAAATGTCAAATATTGAAGCCATCACATCAATAGTAATGCTATCTAACAATGAGCTCAATGTTTGTAATATTTATGCAAGACCTGCAACTGCCATAGATGAAGTAATCGCAATGTTGCAAATAATTATTGCATCCAAAAATTCAGAAAACATGTACATTTTAGGCAATTTTAATGTGGACATGTTTTCAGAAAGCAGAAGCAAAAAAATACTTCACACCTATATGCAACAGAACAATATACAATTTATGTTGAACCAACAACATAGCATGGGCAAGTCAGTCATTGATCACATTTGGTCCAACACGACTACAAATATATTCTCTATCTATAAATCAAAAGCATATTGGACTGATCACAATCCAATTTTCCTAAAATTGCATGTTGCCCAATAGACAAATTCAACTTTATAGAACTTATAGCCTTATATCACTTTTATGCTTTGCAATGCCTTTTTCAATGCTATATCCATTATTTGCAGGAGATCTATGGATGAAACTAAAAGATAGTGAAAGCAAATACAAACCACACAAGAAGAATTAGCACAACGGTAAAGCACTCATAGTATTATTCCTTCATACTCATTCACCCAAATCACAAATATTCAAATAACATTGTTCCAATTCTTTGCAGGACACCAAAAGATGTATAAAAAAGATAGGAAAAACAAGTGCAAATTGCACAGGAAGAGTCAGCACAATGGTAAAGTGCTTGGTTCTTCATTGTACGACCATTTGTCTAGCTTGCTAGTATTAAATTAGCATTCAATTGACATTATCCTTGTTCCTTCTAGGACAAGAGTCAAGAAACCTAAGATTATTTCAATCGAACAGCTAAATGCAAAAAGAGTTGGGGACACCTTCCAAGGTGATGTGCTTGTTGTCTACAAAGCAACATTGGATAAGGCCAACAAAACACGAGAAATGTTGCGTGCTGATTTAACAGATCACAAAGCAGAAATGACAATCACGTTAAATGTTACTGGAAACCTTGTGTATAAACATGAGCCTAAAATAGTCCCAGGGTCAGCTATCTCAATCTCAGATTTTCAAGTTGCACCTAGGACAGATTATGACAGAGGTGACTGTGATTGCATTTTGATTTTAACAGACATAAGCACCACTGAAAACATCCCACGCCTCTGTCAAGAGTACGAATTCATTCCAAGTACAACTATCAGCCAATTGCTAACAACTATAAATGAGTACCCAGCTGGCACAATAGCTGCGCTAGTAGTTGGTGCCAAGAAAATGGGTACCCAATTTGCAGTTGACATCAAAGATGGCCACACTGACATAGACAGAGCACATGTATTTCAGTCTACATAACTTTTTCATGTTCTTTCAGTTTTAACCTTTTCTCATTCTACAGTGGTCTCTATAACAATTTCCGTAACAAAATCTAATTTTCTCATTGAATCGCAGCTGCTATTATGGTCAACATATGAGCAACAATACTTTGTAATCGAAGACCAGTTGCATACAAATAAAACACCTGCAATGCTTTTCAAGAATGTTGTAAGAAAAACAGATCAAAAGAACACATTTCACACATGTCGGTCAACATTCATCTGTAACTTAAATGACAAAAGAAGCTTGGAAAAGCTCAACAACATACTACATTCAACTTTTAAGGTAACGACATTCATTTTTTTTAAAACTATCGCATCCAAACCTATATTTTTTGTCTCCTCTAACAATTTTTAACCATATTCTATAGGTTTCTGGTACTCTAAAAGCAGCAAATGCATTTTCCAATCCATTTCATGCATGTTGTCCAAAATGCAAATGCAAATTCGATGCTTATGGCACACTCCAAGAAAAAACTGCTCACTGCAAACAGTGCAACCAACAAGTCAATTATACATTCTGTTTGCAACTTAAAACTACCATTACAACTTATGACAATCAAACAATTCAGTCTTCAATTGACCAGGTCACCATGCACCATCTATTGCCCACACTGCAAAAGCTCAGCTATGAAGACTATATCAAGGACAAATCAGCAGTGATATTCATCCTACGAGACTTCAGCGCTGAAGGACATTTTAGCCTTGACCAAAACAATGCCATTGTTGAAGCCATTTGCATTGACAAATAGACAGGAAACATCACCAGAAGGTAATAAATTCATTCATATGTAAACTTTTTCTCTTGTGAACCAACACCTCAAATCACCATCCATACAAACTATGTTTCTAATACGTACCATTTTCTTGGCTTTACAGGAAACTAGGAATACAGGAGTCCAGATTTACATTGTTCAAACTTTAACTTTTTCGCCTTTCCATGCTCCAAGAAATTTCACTGGTTTTGACATGTTAAAGACATCTTTGGTTTTAAAATACTCTTTTGCCATTATACATTTAGACACTTTTATATGTTACTATGTTAAAGTCTTCTCGAATATGGATATCTGAAACTCTAATTTTTTTTTTGCATCTACGAAGACAATGGTTCTCTATGTACATCTGACATATATGTTCAATAATTATTACCCCTCTATGCATAATGCCATTCAAACTATATAGTTTAAATGTTTCCTTTTGCATTATGTCGTTTCTAGCTTTTCCAATATTTGCTCTCTGATTATTATGTTTTCGAGAGTTTATGGTGACTGAGTAGAAGTTGTTATGGTTGCACAGTCTAGACCCATAAACAAGTTACTTGAGACAATAAATAGTTATTTTCCTCTGGATTTTTTCATTTTATGTTGTTAATGCAACCAAGTCTTGATACTGCTTTTATGCATTGTACTTTATAGTCACTTTTCCATGACGCATTCTAATGTATAAAGTACATTCCTGTATAGAGAAATCCATTTGTTGCTTTCGCTGCATGTATGCATATTTACATGTATATATGCCTCTATGTCCATATGCACATATGCACATATTCATGTATGCATGTATTCATCTAAGCTTCTACGTATCACTGTATGCAATTGCGTATACATGCGTCCATGCATTTATGGATGTCCCACTCTAGCCTTGTAGCAATTTATTTTTCTCTATGGATATCGCATATAGGAACACTAATTAGCTCTTTCACCGTAGATAGCAATTGTTTTCATAAATGCCAAATCGAGCTTATATGTATCAGGATACATATATACTCATACTAAAAACTATTGATTTATGATCTCTATTGCTCCATTTTCGTAGACATGTTACTATTGAAATCAAATGTGTAAAGCATTCATGTCCAAAGAAATTAGAAACAGGAGTGGCAATATGTTACACAACCTTGTGTTATGCCTTTATAGTAGTTTTTTCATTGCATTTCAAGAAAAGCAGAAACTAAAATTTTATTCATATTATTTCATCTATGGCATTTACAACTTTTCCAATAATTATTACAGGCATAGAGTTCAGTGTTGAATAGTTCTATTCTTCATGTCATAGCTTCAACATTCTTCATGTCAAATTGCATTATATGACAAAGTTAACATGCGAAAACCAGAGTGTCCATTATGAACACTTATTGCATTCCATGGGACCACATTTCTTTGAGGAGTTTTTTCGAACAATTCGCTTCCCTTGTATATGCTTCCATATTTTGCATATGTGCCTATGAGCACATTAAATGTAACAGTTCACAAAAATCCTTTATCCTTTATGCTTTCATCATAGCGAAATAGCTCAAAGCAATTGCAGAATTTAGGTTTAGAAAACACAGGCTTACAGAACACAAAAAAAAACACACACAAAGTAATAGAGATGCATAGCAAGTGGCTTAACTCTATATTGAATGACCAAAGTACCCTGTCTACGCATGGCCACCAAGCCACTCCAGTGCGTTCACCTCCAACCAGATGCCATTAAATGCATTTAATTTGCATTCATGCATTGCGCTCACATTTTCCTGATATTTTAATGCATTTAATCTGCATTCATGGATTGCGTACCTCTAGCCGCCAACTTTTAAACTATGCCTTTGCTTAAATTTATTCAATCAATTTATGCATTCGCATTTGCCCGAATTTTTAAAACGAAAATGATTTATAAAGCTACTCGGACGAATAGAAAAATAGATAAATGCTAATTTTCCAATATATAAAATAGCTCTCCAAATTCAAATTGTGCAAAAAAATGAGTAATATGTTAAATGGAAAAATGTGATTGGCCGATGCTGCCGGTTAAAAGCATTCCGGGCAAATGCATAGGAAAATTAAAAAAGGGTTCACAGGAAAGAGCTTTTGATTCTGAATCCATATGCATACTTTGATTAAAACTAGTGACTGAAGGTACATAGTTCACTAATGCAAACTCAATGCATTGAATGGCATCTGACTAAAGGGGACGCTGTTTAGATTGCTAATTAGTCTTTGAATATATAACAAGGTTCAAGGAGAAAACTCTCATTTTCGCACATGTTGACATAATTTTGGTTCCAAAGCTCTCTTTATGAGACTGCTTTGCAGTCACCAAAAATATACAAACTTTCTAGGGCTTACATGCATGAAGTAAAATGGACAAGAGGGTTTCTACATAATTCCTATCAAACGCAGATGACACCTTCTCATTTCAACAAGAAATTCAAATAGATAATACTAAAAGCAATTTAAAATATGAATTTATAATCAAACTATAAGAATGCCTTAGAGCACTGTGAAACCTTACTTGCATTTCGCAATTGTAAACAAAGAAAAAGGTTCATGCTAGAAACTCACCTTGTACTCTTTTCTTCAAAAAATTGCTACAATTGCAGAATTTAGGTTTACATTATTCCAAACTTCTCATTACAGCACAAGTTAACAACACATTGGTTCTAAAGCTCTCTCTATGGCACAACTCTACAACAATTGATGATATATAGTCTTTACAGGGCTCACATGTAGTCAAAGAGTTCACTTGCCTTTTGTATGCTTCCATTTTTTGCATTTGTGCTTGTAAGGACAATAGCTACATATGTGCCTATGAGGACAATAGCTATGACATTTGACAAAATTCTTCTATTTACATGCATCCATGCATCCTCCCAAAGATACACATATACATGCATCCATGTGTACTGCAATACATGCATCTATGTACACATGCACCCATGGATATATGTATCTATGCAACTTCATATGCAATCCATGGATATTTCCATACATGTATATTTAAGCATTTATGTATCCAACTATGCATCTTTCTATCTATCCATGCAACTATGTTTCTATGTATTCTTCTACCTGTAGATGCATCCACACATATATGTATCTGTGCTTCTATGTACAAATGTATACAAGCATCTATCCATATATGTGTCGATGTATCTATGGATACATCTATTCATAGATACATGTATCTATGCATCTATGGATACCATGATAGATGTCCACATCCATGTATCTATGGATACATGTATCAAGTAGCTCATTTCTAGGTCTTGACTCTACAGCCACAACATCTCCCGTGACTACACAGATCTGCAGAATAACCAAAAATGAAACGCTCAAAGTAATCACAATGCATCTCCAGTCACTTAAATCTATATTACATGATAAATCCACATGCCATTTAATGCATTCACTTTGAAACACAATCAAGAAAACAGCTAAATACCACTTTCTAGATAAAAAAAATAACTTTGGAAACATCAACTTCCAGAATTAAATACCAATATGCACAAAGCGATCATATTACCCTAACTAGATGACTATAAAGCACATGTTACCTATGCAATCTAAAATCTAGAGATACATACCATCCTTATGCACCTATGCACAAATACATACTGTCTAACATATATACATAATTACATGCACACATATATACATGCAAACCTGTATGCATGGATGCATACAAAGACTATGTTTCATGGGATTATTAAATAGTTCACTTGCTTTCTATATGGTTCCATATTTTGCATGTGTGCCTATGAGGACAATAACCACAATATTTGACAATATTCCTCTATCCTTTATGACAACTCATTGGTTCCAAAGCCCTCTTTATAGGACAGCTGTGCATTGCCTCCAAGACTCAGATGAATCCTTGGTATTTCAAGGAAAGATTCAAATGGATAACACTTAAAATGATCTAAACTATGATTTTATAATCAAAGTATCCAAATGCATTGCAGCAATGCGAAACCCAACTTGCATTTAAGCTGTACAATGAAAGTAAACAGAAGGAAAAATGCATTTGCTTCAAAGTTTGTAAAGCAATTCCAACAGATTGTGTAGCCATTGTCCAAAATATGGTTTTCTATCAGCATAATCCTTGAACCTTCTTTAGGTCTGTCTAACTGCTACTTTGTTAATTGACTTTGATTAAAAGGTCAAAATGTAAAATGTGGCCAAGGATAATTATACTTATTTATCTCTTTTAATTCTTATATATTCAAAGACTAATTAGCAATCCAAACAGCCTCCCCTTTAGTCAGATGCCATTCAATGCATTAATTTTCTATCAACTAATTATGTACCTTCAGCCACTAGTTTTAATCAGATTATGCATATGGATTCAGAATCAAACTCTCAAAATGAATGCATATATAAATGTGTCTTTTTCTTCATTTCATTATGTATCTATGTATCCATAGATGCAATCATGCATACATCGATTTATGCATATATCTTGCCACCTCTCAATGCATCTGTCTATATATGTATGGTTGTATCTATGGGTGCATGTATACATCGATTTATGCATATATGCACCTATGAATTGCATACACACATCCATGTATATATGCATCTATCGATATCTTCAATGGATACATGTATATATGCATGTATGGACTCATGCACCCATGTATTTGTCTTTGTCTCTGCCCATCTGCAGATGCATATACGCATATTTCTACACATCCATGTATCTGTACACCTCTCTCTGTAACATATCTTTCTCTGTCTGCATACATGTGTCTATGCATCCATCTATGCATGTGTGCATGTACTACATGCACATATGCATTTGTGCATGTGTATACAATACTCTTCCTTACAACACAAGCATGTACAACAGAATACAACGTCCACAAAGCAGCTGCGATGCATTACAACTGGCTTAAATCTATATTAAATGGCCAAAGTATGGTGGCCACCCATGGCCACCAAGCCATTCCAACACCTTCCCCACCAGCTAGATGCCATTTAGTGCATTTGCTTCAATAATTTTGACCTCTCTATGTGTTCGCATTTTCCTGATATTTCAATGCATTTAATTTGCACTCATGGATTATGTATCTCTACTCGCCAGTTTTATAAACTATGTGTTTGCTTAAATTTATTTAATCAATCTATGTGATCGCATTTCACTAATTTTCTATAACAATAATGATTTATAAAGCTATTCTGATAAATAGAAACAGATAAATGCTTATTTTCCAATATAACAAAATTAAAAGTTATATGTTCACATACATTCATGCATATTGTCCATACATGCATATATGCATATATGCCTTCATCCATATTTGCATGTGTATATGAATACATCCTTCCATGTAACAAATGCATTTGTATCTATATGCAAATATGCATGCATCCATGTATACATGTATTCATTTCACCATCTGTCCATGTAGTTCTGTTTTCTGTGTATACATTTGTCTGTTGATGCATCCATGCATATATCTGTGAATAGGTCTATGTATTTTTGTCTCCATGCATTTATTGTTCTCTAGCGCATCAGCATTTGCATTTTCACAGTTTCATGATCTTCCATATTTATTGTTTTCATAGTGTATGCATAACAACTTCCACTTTGTCTTATGTTTTGACTCTTCTATCCTTAAATATCATTATATTTTTATATCTATTCTTCTCTTGTCGCATTTCGAGGAAGCTCAAGGATCTCAGTACCTTGTTCAGTATGGAGAGTGAGAAATGCGACATGAGTCTTTTTCCTGTGTTTATATTGTCACACTCAGCCCTATGATGATTTTAAAAAGCATAACCAATAACCAACTAGACATTCTTCCACCCTTTGTTGGAAGAAATAACCACTTCATACCCTATTGATTCCATTCATTTCCATTTCCACCCTTGCACGTCCTTTCTTCTCAAATCAAATACACTTCAAAATCCATTTATATGCCTGCCTTGCATCATACCAATGTGTTGCATTCCTTTTTTCATTCAATCCAACTCTCTCATTGAAATTTTTATTTCTTGCATTTAATTTTAAGCATATAACTAAAAAATGATAAATTCATACCATTTACATTCCATTCATTCTCATATCCACTCGCCCATGTCCTTGCCTCCCATATCAAATACTTTTCATAACTTATTCATACACCTTATTTGCATCTTATCATTCTCTCAATTCGCTCTCTTTGTTGCACTCGCATAACTCAGTCTTCTTTTTTACCCTCACATATCTTTATCTATCTATACCTCAAATATACCTTCATCCATCACAACAAAATTCACACCATACCAAACAAAGAAAAAGATGAAGAAAACATCAAGCTTATGCAATTCAACACTGAGGGCTTTGAAAATAACAATCATAACATAGAGTTGTATTCAAGAGTTATTTTCAAAACGTCTTTTCTAAATCTTGTTGCACACAGGAATTTATAGATTCTTGTTTATGTACCAAATTACATGGACACATGTATACATGCATGCATGCATAAATGTTTACATGGATCCATATATTTATGCATTCCTTCAATATATGCATTGTTGATAAATAGTTCATTTTCCCTATTTTTTCTTTCGTTTACTACTGCAAATGCAAGTTGAGTTTCATTGTGCTTTGAAAAATTTATAAATCTACTCGATTTTAGTGTTTTCCATTCAAATTTCTCGTTCACATGTCAAGTATGCTTTTCACTCTTCTACGCATTGTGTGCACATGGATACATGTATACATAGATAGCTCAAGCATTGTTGCAAATGTTTAAGATTATTTGCATTTAATAATTCAAACAAAATAATAATACATTTTTGCTTCCTGAATAAGATCATAAAGGACATTTGTTACTGCAAATATAAATATACACCCATGTAAAAGTACAAGTATTCACTGGTGTATCTATCAAAAAGTCCACATATTTATTCTTTTCATAGTATATGCATAACAACTTTTCCTTTATTTTCTCTTTTGAATCTTGTATCCTTAAATATCATTATATTTTTATATCTATTCTTCTCTTGTCGCATTTCGAGGAAGCTCAAGGATCTTGGCACTTTGTTTAGTATAAAGGAGAGTGAGAAATGGGACATCAATCTTTCTTCTATATTTGTATTGAGACAATCGGCCCTATGATGATTTTAAAAAGCATAACCAATAACAAAATAGACATTCTTCCACCCTTTCTTGGAACAAATGTTCACTCCATACCCTATCGAATCCACTCATTTCCATTTCCACCCGTGCACATCGTTTCTTCTCAAATCAAATACATTTCAAAATCCATTTATATGCTTGCCTTGCATCACAACAATGTGTTGCATTCCTTTTTTCTTTCAATCCAGCTCACTCATTCATATTTTTATATCTTGCATTTAATTTTAAGCGTACAACTCAAAAATGATAAATTCATACCATTTACATTCCATTCATTCTCATATCCAGTCTCACATATCCTTGCCTCCCATATCTAATACTTTTCATAAGGCATTCATATACCTTACTTGCACCTCATCATCCTCTCAATTCCTTCTCTTTCTTGCACTTACATTGCTCATTCTTCTTTACTACCCTTACATATCTTTATCTATCTATAGCTCAAATATACCTTCATCCATCACAACAAAATTCACACCATACCAAAGAAAAAAATGAAGAAAATATCAAGGTTATGCAATTAAACACTGAGGGCTTTGAAAATAACTATCATAACATAGAATTGTATTCAAGACTTCTTTTCAAAACGTTTTTCCTAAATCCTGTTTATTACAAATATCTAAGAGCACATATCACAGCTTCTTGGAGGCTAAAATGTATGGCCAGATTTAACAAATATTTACATGTATCCATGCATTCAAATGCATCATTAGATATCCTTTATACACTTGATCAAAAAACAATAATGTATTATTCTTTTGTTTCGATCATAAATGTTTTTTGTATATCTTTCAAATGCAAATTGTTTCTGACATTTCTAACTTTATGCACACAGGCATATATAGATTCTTGTTTCCATACCAAATTGCATAGGCACATGTGCACATTGATGCATGCATAAATGTTTCCATTGATCCATATATATATGCATTCCTTCGATACATGCATTGCTGATAAATAGTTAATTTTCCCCGTTTTATATTTGTTAACATAGAGTTGTTTTCAAGAGTTCTTCTCAAAACGTCTTTTCTAAATCCTGTTTATTGCACATCCCTAAAAGCACGTATGACAGTTCCCCGAAGGCTAAAATGTATAATCAGATTTCACAAATATTTACAAGTATCCATGCATTCAAATGCATCATTAGATATACTTTATACACTTCTTCCAAAAACACTAATGTATTACTATTTTGTTTCAATCATAAATGTTTTTTTTTATATGTTTAAAATGCAAATTGTTTCTGACATTTCTAGCTTTGTGGACGCAAGCATATATAGATTCTTGTTTACATGCCAAATTACATGGACACATGTACACATCCATACATGCATAAATGTTTACATGGATCCATATTTTTATGCTTTCCTTTCATATATGCATTCATACTTACTAGTTTATTTCTCCTGTGTTTGTTTCATTTAATACTTCAAATGCAAGTTGCGGCTCATCATGCTTTCAGACTCGTTCAAATGCCAAGGATGCTTTTCACTCCTCTATGCATTGTGTGCACGTCGATACATGGATACATGCATACATGTATGCATAGATGCTTCAAGCATTCTTACAAATGTCTCTCTCAATAATTTCCATGCAAAGTGCTATAAACATGTGAATTATTTTAGTGTACCTACATTTTATCTTACGTAATAAAGTTCTTTATATCTTTCCAAATTATTTTATCAATACCTTTGTACTGTTTCGTCTAACAATTTATTGTAATATTTATTTCACTTATTACATTTTAATAAGTCAAATTATTACATTTTAATTTGAATGCAAAGTGCCATAGACATGTGAATTATTTTAGTCTACATACATTCTATCTTAGGTAATAAGCTTCTTTATTATATCTTTGCAAATTACTTTTTGTTTATTATATACAAAAATTTTAATTCGTATTACATAAACAATATTAAAATCTTATTTATAATAAAATCAATAGCTTTCTACTGATTCATCTAAGAATTTATTATAATATAATTACATTGTTCTATACACAAAAATATGTTTTTGTATTACATAGACAAGATTAAAATCTTATTTATAATAAAATCAATAGCTTTATATACAAGTAACCTTCATACTACATTAAAAAAAAGATTGATTAATCTTAGAAAAGTTTACACTCAAATGAGCTACCCCTATCAATGTTCCACCTAACACTAGTGTTTCTACTAGCACTTGCATATTGTGATATGATAAACAAAAATAACTCAATTGTATTAATTAACGTAGCATGTGTTTTACAACAGTACACTAAACATAATTTTATTTGCAAATAGACATTGAAGCAAAAAAAGAGATATGGTAAACTTTGTTTCGCCATGCATATAAATATCGGTCATGTAAAGAATGCCTATAAATGCAAGTTGAGTCTCATCGTGCTTTGAGACTTGTTTAGATGTCGACGATGCTTTTCACTCTTCTACGCATCTTGTGCACGTCGATACATGTATACATGCATACATGTATCCATAGATGTCTCAAGCATTCTTACAAACGTTTCAGATTGTTTGTGTTCAATAATTAAAACAAAATTATAAAGCATTTTTGCTTCTTGATTAAGATCATAAAGAATCTTTCTTGTCGCAAAGTCCACCTATACATGGTACCCATAAATACAATTTTGCATGCATCCATCAACACATGTTAACTGTTCACATGTCTCTATGGACCACATTGCTCATGCACCCTAAACATTCCACGCATTAATGCACCATTGAAAATTACTTCAAACTTTCCTAGCTATATTTAATACATTTATATTTCTATCTCCTATCTAATTACTTTTTCTAACTCATAGCTAGATGCTTTTTATCCCTCGGCAGGAACTCGAAGCTTGCGTCACTTGTTAATATTAATAAATATTGGTTTTGTAGTAATGTAATATTATTTTGAAAATGTTAATATTATTATTCACTACGACATCAAACAAAGAGTGGTGAGGAATATTGAAGGTAAGGTTATCATGAACATCAAGGAGTCAATTATTAGAGATATATTTAGTTTAATAATTTAAAGATACTATAGTAGAATAACTTGAAATTGAAATATAAGGTCATAGTCTATGTATGGGAGTGATGTCACCTGACGCAGCCTCTTCTACACTTTGTGTGTGCTCCCCTGCACGCCGGTTTCACAGTGCCTTTGAAGCCGATAATGTTGCCTCTGAAATCCCTTGCAATGGCGTGGGTTGGAATCTGCTTGAATCGGCTGGTAAAGGCTTGGATGTTTCTCATTCTTTGAGCCCTAATTCAGTTGGGGTCTTTGGAAATTCTGGCTCAGATGCCTCACCTCTGCATCCTTCCTTGGTTTTTGGAGACATCGGACCCCCTCACAATGGCGCAATTCATGGTTTTCCTGGATTGGCCAACTCTAGCTTGGAGATTGCAAATTCTACAGTGTGCCCTAACTTGGAAAGGGCTTCTGAAAACCCTCTCCCATATGGTAAAATGCCCCATTGACCTACCACTGGCACTCCTCCCCTTCCTCTCTGCTTGATTGGTGCAACAGAAAGGAAAATTGTGACTAGCCCTTCTTACAAAGCTGTTGCTATTGGAATGAACCAGGCGAAAATGTGCAAATCTGTAGCCTAGGATGCACGACCAATGAATGATAGTAAGACCTATGATTTGATGGGGTATTCAAAGATTTTCCCAAGTTCCCTCATTAGGAGGGCTCCTTCTTCTCCGGTCTTGGTTTTTCTGGACAAGCTTATGGATGAGGTATCTGTTGGGGAGCAGTTTTACACCACCAATGGGTTGATTGGCCAATTCAATGGTCTATGGCCAAAATTATCTGACCTGCACAATTGGATCTCATTGACATGGCAACCTTTGCTCAACATGAATGTAGAATTTTACCCTTGTGCACAAGGTTTTTTCATTTTGGTGTTTGATTGCAGGAAGGATAGGGACGCCATTCTACATGATAGATGGTGTTGGGGGAAAAGTCTACTTCTCAAACCATGGTTTTCAAATTTTAATCCTATCACCAAATCTTTCTTGGTGAGCCCTGTTTGGGTTCGTCTCCCAAATATCTCACTACAATTTTGGTTTGAGGATTATTTTCACGTAGTTGGACTCAAATTCTTGATTATGAAGGTTTACCCTTCAAATGCAGAAGGTGTTTTGAAACTAGGCACTTGGCCTCCTCTTGCTCCAAGAACATTAAAAAATTGGAGCAGATGTCTTGGTGGTCAAATTCCCTTCCTACAATATGAACTAAAGCATTGTGGCTCGATAAGAACAAGATGGATGTATCCTATAAAATAATATATGAAGGTTTTGAAAAAAATTGTTTGTACTAGGGAAAAACTAGAAGGCAACAATGTCTGAGGGATACTCAATGCAAGAGGCCATGGGATTTTGCACAGAATATATGAAGGATTTTAAAAATGTCAATCGACATGTATGGGATGATGATGATGAAGACATAGGTGCAGGTGAAGTATTGGAAGGAAATGGATGTCGCTTGAAGCTATCACATCAAGAAAGAAGTGTGATACATGCCTATATTCTTCAAAACACATCTTCGTTCGATAAGTGGCACAGGTAAAAAAAATTAACACAATAATTTATTTACTCAATTGCATTTACACATTTATATTATCAACCTTACTATTGTACGTTAATATTCTATGTAGAAAATATGAAGAAGACAATCAAGCTTAGATGCAACATTGACCTCAAAGGTGCAGACGTCATGCTGATTTGATTGGAGGTGATTCTTTTCCAAAATTTGAAGAATGGATTGCTAATGCAGTCAGGGATGCAAAAGAAAAAGGTCAAGATATAACAACGAAGGAAAGTGAGCTTTCACAATCACATTTATGGGCTACGTGTTTCAGTGGAATGTGGGCCTATGATAGTCATTTAAGAGTGGAAGAAAAAGACAAAGGAACTTAGATAAATTATGATCATGTTGTTAGTGTTGAATTTCTTCATGAAACAAAGAAGAAATTTTACGTTGGATTCATCCAACAAATTATTCTAGTGGACTATGGTGAAAATAGTCCTATATTATTAAAATGTAAGTGGATCCAACCATCTGCAATACAATTTGATGAGTATGAATTTACACGTGCAAATAGAAGACAATTTTTATCAAAGACGAATGAGCCGTATGTTTCCCCTCTTCAAATTAACCAATCATTTATAATTGATGATGTAAGAAGCCTTAGATGGTCATATGTCATTCAAACATAGTCTCATTCAAAATGAAAAATCATGGAAGTTGTTGATATAATGCCTGATGGGCAATATGTTACTTTACAAGAAACATTTGAAGAAGTGGATGAAGACAATGATAGAGTGTTTGAAGAAGAAATTTTGATTACCAATGAAGAGATTGGGAGAGAGAATGCATTGCATGTCACAGATGAGGATGAGGAAGAAAATCAAGCAAATGCAGACACAAATGATTAGGATTTTGATCTTGCTAGCAATGCAGATGATTATGATGATATTTTATCACCTTAAGAGGTTAGCTTGTCACCTAAACTTTGGTTATATGTATGGTGTAATTTATTATTGAATGTAATAAAGATCTGAGTATAGGTATGCTTATTCACTGTTATTTTATTGATACATTTCTAAATGTAATCATCATTATTCTGCTGGTACATTGTATACAAAACTTGAGATGTTCACTGATGATTTGAAGTGCATTTAAAGTTAGGTTCAATCATTCTTCTTAGTTTTCTTACTTTGGTTGACAATTTGAAATTAATTTTGTTTAGTTAGAATACAATTTCTTGTATGTCCTATATTTTTTCTAGATGCAAACAGATAATGAACATCTATGATTTAATAATACATATAGATATCTTAACATTAGGTGAACTAAGCCTCCCCATTACAAACAAAGAAATGATCTCTTATGTCTGATTGACATTGAAAACTAAAACTGAGAGTGCAAAATTAGAAAATTGTTCAATCTTTTCAATAAAATGATATCTAAAATACTGCATTCATAATAAAATCCAATACCGCAATACTGCAACAGTCAATAGAGGTATGTGCGGGATGGCAGGACATATATGTCAATGTACAAATGCTTACCACAATACCACAAAAACTAAATATGAATACCATGGGGTGGTGGTGAGAACATGTTAACAACTAAAGTAAATCGCAGCCCTGCAAGGGGTAAACAGTGACATTGCAGTATGGTGGTGAATAATCACTCAACCACTAGAATCAACCCGTTGTCCTGCAAGAGTCCGAAGGGGTGTGCTTGGGGTGGTGGTACTGCTACCGCTACCCCAAAGTGGTCTTGATATGACGGAGCGGTATGGCGGTGAACAATCACTCAACCGCTAGAATTAACCCACCATCTCGCAGGAGTCCAAAGGGGTGTGTGCAAGGTGGTGGTATTGCTAGCACTAACTTGCAACCATCTTGAAATGATCGAGCGATACTATGGTACAAGTTGTCAAAGCATTAAATGATAACACTGTTCAATTTCCCAAGATCAACAACATGTATTCAAACTCAAAATATGGGCAGATTCTAAAATATTTTGCATGAATTCACATTAATAGTGAGGTGACTGAGCTCAACAACAAATATTACTTGGGACTCGACGAAATTTTGACAATCATTCACAAAGCTCAATGTACCAAAGGCAAGGGAGTTCAAAGGGGAAAACTCTGCAACTATTATTTCACCAGGCAAGTTCATAGAAACCCTCTGTAGCAAGTGTATAGGAACTGAATTTGCTTGTACAAGTAGACACTTAAAAAATCAAGTAGGAGTAAATTCTTTATCATGCCACCCAAAATAAGTCAACTTGCGAGTAAAAAGGAAGAGTCCACAATTTCTAAATCAAAGAAGAGGTCTCTACAACAATCCATTTTAGATGTGTTACCTAATTCTGTAGAAAAAGGATCCAAAAAGGTGTTTAAAGATACAACCCATGGGTGTGGAGACCCAATTATCCCTATCTCAGAGTGGGATCTGTTTTGGTACTTCTATGAAAAAGGGTTGAAAAGATTCTAGTTTTGAATCCTTGGACCTTAGATTTGGCCAAATTGATAGTCCCGAATGTATTCGTAGATGTTGAGTTTATTAAAGTATTGGAAAAATATTATCACTCGACTACTAGGACTATAAGAATGTCAGATGGTTCACCATTAGTGGTGCTGACTAAAGAAGCAATTATAGAGTGTTTTATGTTAAACAAGCAAGCTATCACTAAGATCGACTTGGATAGAAGTGAGGAGGATTATAGGAGATTGAGAAAAAACTACAGGAGTGATGAACTTCCTTTACACATGAAAAAGGGTGTAAGCAATAGGAGGATACCTATCTCCCCTCCCAAAATGAGCTATTTTCCATAGAAGACTTCCAAGTATATTTCAAAAGAACTTATTTTTCTTTGTGCCAAGTGCTTGGAATAGATGCTGAAGAGAGGATGCCAACCTATCTCATGATGATGGCAATGAGGATACAAAATCCTGAAGTCACCGTTGAGTATGAATTTGCTACTGAAATTGAGAAAGGGCTACATGAGGGATTTTTGAAAGTAAGAGAGAACTTAGCTCCCATCATTTTCAAGAAATACTCTCTATTGTGTCATTTAATATTGTACCAAAACAAAAATAGATGGACTAAAAGAATGTGTTTGGGAATGACTGATGATGAAGGGAAGAGGTTTCCTATACAAAACTAGTGTTTCATTTGGGATAGTAGATGTAAAAATGGTGATTATGTAATATTTCATGATGATTTCGTAGTAAAGGTCATGGCCGCTCTTGGTTATATTTCACCAATAATTCCTAATAAAATCATGCAAGTATTAAGACCTTTAGCATTGAAGCCAGAGCAGGGACACACTCACAATTTCGGTGACTAGTTCCTCTTAGTAGACCAAACAATAATAAGGGTCTATGGGTGTCCTCAAGCCCCACATGTGTTTACCTAAATTTGTTTCTAGTCGAATTGCATTTTTAGAATTTATGTGGAAAATGTTATGGATGGATCAGGATGTTATGAAAAGATAGAAAAAGGGGACATTCGTCCATGACCTAACTGAATGTGAGGAGCTATGCATAGGGTCTGACACTCTTGAAGAACTACAAAACTATTTGAGGATGAGGTATTCATTGAAGTCATGAGAAGAAAGGGTCTTTGATCCTGAAGGGCATATTAATTTTATAAAGTAGACAATTCTCACTAAAGTTGGGATTACCCATGTAATGGATTATGAAGAAGATGTAATAAGAAATTGCTTTACACTTGATGAAGTTTTTCAGAGGAAGAGGAAGTGAGAAATCATAAAGAGGCTTGAGGAGGAGAAGAAGAAAAGGGACACTGGATTCCAAGGATTCTATGTTGAAGAAAAGGATCCTATCAAAAGGATGAATGTAATAATTGACAACTTTGAAAGATTATATGTTGAACCAGAAAAGAAACTTGAGGGTCAGTCTTTGAAACCCCCCAAGTTGTCCATCAAACCAAGTGGTATTGTAATCACAGAGCCCCTACCAAACACTACCACAATACAATCAAAAGCATCCCCTAAGAAACCAAGTCCTAAAAGGCAGAAGAGGCATGGAGTGGCCCCCTTATTGGCATATGAAATAAGTGGAGTAGGGGATACTGAAGAGGTAGTCGATGTACTTTTGAATTTTAAAGATGATGAAGTTGATCAGCCACCGCCTAAGCTTGCAACAGATGCTCACAAACTAGAAGAAAGAGTGGATGTACATGGGCATAATGATCAAGAAGTGCATGATGATGAAAGGGTGATTGTTGCCCTTAGATTTATTGAAGATGATGAATTTATTCAAAATCTCGAGTTTAAGGACTTTTGGTTTAAGATGAAAATGAAATAATTTAAGGAGAGACTCCAAATTAATAAGATAGGCACTGAGGAGTCACAACATGACCAGATTGTTGCCCAGACTCTTGAAGAATTAAGGATTAATGAAATTACTGTTATCCCCCAAGAAGCAAGAAAATTGGTCTTAGAAAGCAATATACGAATTATTCCTTGGATGGAGTTAAGAAAGATATTCTTACTGGATCAAGTAAGAAGCCAGGAAGATCCCATGTTGGTTGCTTAATTCAATTCAAATGAGGGAATGAGTGGCATAGGTTACAATCTAAGACTTGAAACCCTAGCCTTTTGGACAAAGTGAAAAAGAATAGAAAAACCAAGATTGCTTGATGTTGTAAGAGAAATGAGAGGGACTGCCATGGTAAAGACACTTCAAGACACATCAACATTGGAGGTAGCTACTATGACAATGCACTTAACAATCTACTATCTAATAACCCTTTGGTATCTGTGATGAATTTTGAGTACCCAACATCCAATGCAATTATTCCATCCAAGGTTAAATTGAGGCGGTGAATATTTATTTCCCTAGTAAATAGTGTTGAGTGCATTGTCATAGTAGCTTCCTCCAATGTTGATGTGTCTTGAAGTGTCTTTACCATGGCAATCCCTCTCATTTCTCTTACAACATCAAGCAATCTTGGTTTTTTTGTTCTTTTTCGCTTTGTCCAAAAGGCTAGGGTTTCAAGTCTTGGATTGTAACCTGTGCCACTCATTCCCTCATTTGAATTGAATTAAGCAACCAACATGGGATCTTCTTGGATTCTTACTTGATCCAGAAATAATTAGTATATTGCTTTCTAAGACCAATTTTCTTGCTTCTTGGGGGATAACAGTAATTTCATTAATCCTTAATTCTTCAAGAGTTTGGGCAACAATCTGGTCATGTTGTGACTCCTCAGTGCCTATCTTATTAATTTGGAGTCTCTCCTTAAATTATTTCATTTTCATCTTAAACCAAAAGTCCTTAAACTCGAGATTTTGAATAAATTCATCATCTTCAATAAATCTAAGGGCAACAATCACCCTTTCATCATCATGCACTTCTTGATCATTATGCCCATGTACATCCACTATTTCTTCTGGTTTGTGAGCATCTATTGCAAGCTTAGGCAGTGGCTGATCAACTTCATCATATTTAAAATTCAAAAGTACATCGGCTACCTCTTCAGTATCCCCTACTCCACTTATTTCATATGCCATTGAGGGGGCCACTCCATGCCTCTTCTACCTTTTAGGACTTGGTTTCTCAGGGGATGCTTCTGATTGTATTGTGGCAATGTTTGGTAGGGGCTCTATGATTACAATACCACTTGGTTTGATGGATAGCTTGGAGGGTTTCAAAGACTGACCCTCAGGTTTCTTTTATGGTTCAACATATAATCTTTCAAGGTTGTCAATTATTACGTTCATCCTTTTGATATGATCCTTTTCTTCAACATAGAATCCTTGGAATCCAGTGTCCCTTTTCTTCTTCTCCTCCTCAAGCCTCTTTATGATTTCACACTTCCTCTTCCTCTAAAAAAATTCATCAAGTGTAGAGCAATTTCTTATTACATCTTCTTCATAATCCATTACATGGGTAATCCCAGCTTTAGAGAGAAGTTTCTACTTTATAAAATTAATATTCCCTTTAGGATCAAAGATCCTTTCTTCTCGTGACTTCAATGAATACCACATCTTCAAATAGCTTTGTAGTTCTTCAAGAGTGTCAGACCCTACATATAGCTCCTCACATTCAGTTAGGTCATGAAGGAATGTCCCCTTTTTCTGTCTTTTCATAACATCCTGATCCATCCATAACATTTGCCACATAAATTCTAAAAATGCAATTCAACTAGAAACAAATTTAGGTAAAACATGTGGGGCTTGAGGACACCCATAGACCCTTATTACTGTTTGGTTTGCTAAGAAGAACTAGTTGCCAAAATTGTGAGTGTGTCCTTGCTCTGGCTTCAATGCTAAAGGTCTTAATACTTGCATGATTTTATTAGGAAATATTGGTGAAATATGACCAAGAGCGTTCATGACCTTTACTATGAAATCATCATGAAATATGACATAATCACTTTTTTACATCTACTATCCGAAATGTAACACTAGTTTTGTATAGGAAACCTATTCCCTTCATCATCAGACATTCCCAAACACATTCTTTTAGTCCATCTATTTCTATTTTGGTATAATATTAAATGACATAGTAGAGAGTATTTCTTGAAAATGATGGGAGTTAAGTTCTCTCTTACTTGCAAAAATCCCTCATGTAGCCCTTTCTCAATTTCAGCAGCAAAGTCATACTCAATGTTGACTTCAGAATTTTGTATCCTCTTTGCCATCATCATGAGATAGGTTGGCATCCTCTCTTCAACATCTATTCCAAGCACTTGGCACAAAGCAACATAAGTTCTTTTGAAATATACTTGGAAGTCTTCTATGGAAAATGGCTCATTTTGGGAGGGGGAGATAGGTGTGCTCATATTGCTTACACCCTTTTTCATGTGTAAAGGAAGTTCATCACTCCTGTAGTTTTTTCTCAATCTCCTATAATCCTCCTCACTTCTGTCCAAGTCAATCTTAGTTATAGCTTGCTTGTTTAACATAAAACACTCTATAATTGCTTCTTTAGTCAACAACACTAATGGTGAACCATCTGAAATTCTTATAGTCCTAGTAGCCGAGTGATAATATTGTGCCAATACTTTAATAAACTCAACATCTACGAATACATTTAGGACTATCAATTTGGCCAAATCTAAGGTCCAAGGATTCAAAACTAGAATCTTTTCAACCCTTTTTCATAGAAGTACCAAAACAGATCCCACTCTGAGATAGGGATAATTGGGTCTCTACATCCATGGGTTGTATCTTTAAACACCTTCTTTTTCTATAGAATTAGGTAACACATATAAAATGGATTGTTGTAGGGACCTCTTCTTTGATTTAGAAACTGTGGAATCTTCCTTTTTACTCGCAAGTTGACTTCTTTTGGGTGGCATGATGAAGAATTTACTCCTACTTGATTTTTTCAGTGTCTACTTGTAGAAGCAAATTCAGTTCCTATACACTTGCTACAAAGGGTTTCTATGAACTTACCTGGTGAAATAATAGATGTAGAGTTTTCCCACTTGAACTCCCTTGCCTTTGGTACGCTGAGCTTTGTGAATGATTGCCAAAATACCGCCGAGTCCCAAGTAATATTTGTTGTTGAGCTCGATCACCTCACTATTAATATGAATTCGTGCAAAATATTTTAGAATATGTCCATATTTCAAGTTTGAATACATGTCGTTGATCTTGGGAAATCGAACGGTGTAATCATTTAATGCTTTGACAACATGTACCATAGTATCGCTTGATCATTTCAAGATGGATGCAGGTTAGTGCTAGCAGTACCGCCACCCTGAGCATACCCCTTTGGACTCCTACGAGATGGTGGGTTAATTCTAGCAATTGAGTGACTGTTCATCGCCATACTGCTCTATCATATCAAGACCGCTCTGGGGTAGTGGTAGCAATACCGCCACCCCACACACACCCCTTTGGACTCTTGCAAGACAATGAGTTGATTCTAGTGTTTGAGTGATTATTCACCACCATACCGCAATGTCACTATTTACCCCTTGCAGGGTTGTGGTTTACTTTAGTTGTTAAAATGTTCTCACCACCACCCCATGGTATTCATATTTAGTTTTTGTGGTATTGTGGTAAGCATTTGTACATTGACATATATGTCCCGCCATCCCGCACATACCTCTATTGACTATTGCGGTAGTGCAGTATTGGATTTTATTATGAATGCAATATTTTAGATATCATTTTATTGAAAAGATTGAACAATTTTCTAATTTTGTAGTCTCTCAATTTTAGCTTTCAGTGTCAGTTAGACGTAAGAGATCATTTCTTTGTTTGCAATGGGGAGGCTTAGTTCACCTAATGTTAAGATATCTATATGTATTATTAAATCATAGATTTTCATTATATGTTTTCATCTAGAAAAAAATATAGGACATACAAGAAATTATATTCTAACTAAACAAAATTAATTTCAAATTGTCAACCAAAGTAAGAAAACTAAGAAGAATGATTGAACCTAACTTTAAATGCACTTCAAATCAGCAGTGAACATCTTAGGTTTTGTATACAATGTACAAGCAAAATAATGATGATTACATTCAGAAATATATCAGTAAAATAATAGTGAATAAGCATACCTTTACTCAGATCTTTATTACATTCAATAATAAATTACACCATATTTATAACCAAAGTTTAGGTGACAAGCTAACCTCTTAAGGTGATAGAATATCATCATAATCATCTACATTGCTAGCAAGATCAAAATCTTGATCTTAAGACTGCTAAATTTTTTTGGGATAAGATAGAAAGCATTTATGAAGGAGATGAAAAGGCTAAACAAGAAAAGTTGCAAAATATGAAGACACAATTTGAGACCCTGTGAATGTCTGAAGATAAAACAATTACAACCTACATGCAGAGAGTTGATGAGATGGTAAGTGCTATGAGAGGTCTTGGTGCACAATTCAAAGAACTTAGAGTGGTAAAGAATGTTCTCATATCTCTTCTTGATTCTTATAGTGAAAAGGTATATGTTATTAAGGAAGTTACAAATTTTAATACTTAATCTAGAGATTAGTTGATTGGTACACTAACTTCATTTGAAATGAGAAAGCCTAGTTTGGGAAATGGTACAAAAGTAGAGACTGCTTTCAAGGATGGAAAATTAAAAAAGGTTGAAGGTTCATATGGAGAAGACCTTGATGATGTGGAAGCTAACTTTATAAGAAGAATGAAAAAGGGCACCGATAAGTACAAAGGTAAACTACCTTTCAAATGTTTTAGTTGTGGAAATATAGGTCATTATGCTTGAAGATGTCCAAATAGAGTTGTGAACAATAAAATTAAGGAGAACAAAGGAAAGATGATTAAAAGAAGTTACTATGTTAGAGAAAAGGAAAGATGATTAAAAAAAGTTACTATGTTAGAGAAGATGTTGGTATTTTTGATGATGAATTTGATTATGGAGATGCTGATGAAATCGAATGCTTGTTCTTAGCTTTAAAAGATGAATCTACTTTTGTTAACTCTGAAAGTTCTGTGAAGGAAATTGTTCTGGAGAAGAAGGATAAGGTTGAAGATACTCTGGTTTTTTCTTTTCATGTTAAACAGGATAAAAACTACTGGGTTGTTGACAATGGCTACTCTAATCACATGATCAGAGATAAAATTAAGTTTGTTAAACTTGAAAAGCGTGATGGAGGATTAGTTATATTTGGAGATGATTCAGGAGCTAAGATTTGTGGAATAGGTTCAATCAATTTTGATGGCAAGCATAATACAAAATATTTTTACTATGTTAAAGGCTTAAAGAGTGTTGGAAAAATGTGTAGAAAAGGATATAATCTTGTGTTTAAGGATGAAATATGTGAGATCAAAAAAAGGTCTAGAATTGTGATAGTTGTTGGTAACATGACAAATGGAAAAATCTATCAGCTCAAGGGTGTTGATGGTCATTACTTTATTTCTCAGATTAATGATAGTTGGTTATGGCATTGGAGGATGTGTCACATGAATTTCGACAATTTGGTTAGAATCAATTCAATTCATGCAGTGAGAGACCTACCAAAAATTACAAAGCCTATCAATGTTGTTTGCAAAAAATTTCAATTTGGAAAGCAAATAAGGAGTAGTTTCAAGGGAAAGGAACAATCTACTACCAAACTATTGGAATTAATACATACAAATCTCTATGGCCCTACAAGGGTGAGAAGTATTCAAGGTGACATGTATTTTATGCTAAATTGATTGATGATTGCTCTATAATGACATGGGTTACTTTTCTTAGAGAGAAATATGATGCTCTAGATAGATTCAAAGCATTTAAATCTATGGTTGAGAATGAAATGAATTTTAAAATCAAATGTTTGAGATCTGATAGAGGTGGAGAATTCACCTCCAATGAGTTTGACATGTTTTATGAAGTTTATGGAATAAAGAGGCACTTGTTTGCCCCTAGAACTCCTCAAAAGAATGTAGTGGTTGAAAGGAAAAATTAGATAGTTCAAGAAGTTTCTAGGACTATGATGAAAGAAGAAAACCTATTGGAAGTCTACTAGAGAGAATAAATTCATACTATTGTTTACATACTCAATAGAGTTCAAGCCAAAGCTAACAACACAAAGACTCCCTATGAGTTGTGGTATGGAAGGATTCCTACTATCAAGTACTTTAGGGTATTTGGAAGCGAGTGTTATATCAAAAGAGATGAGGAAAACTTAGGAAAGTTTGATGCAAGGTTTGATGAAGGTATCTTCCTTGGATATTCTACTAAAAGTAAAGCTTACAAATGTTACAACAAAAGACTAAGAAAGATTGTTGAAAGTAAAAATGTTAAGGTTGATGAAGATTTGCATAATTCTATTGTTGTAGATGGATATGTGTTAGATGAACCTGCTTGTGGAGAAGAAGAAGAAAAAGGTAAGGAAAAAGAAGTGTAGAATGAAGAGGAAGAAGCTCTGGAAAAGAATCCTAAGACCCCTAAGTATGTGAAAAAGAATCATTTCAAAGAATAGATCATTGGAGACAAGAGGAAAGGAGTATTGAAAAGAAGTAGAGTTGTTGAAGCTGAGGTAAATCTATTTTTTCTCTCTAAAGTTGAACCTAAAATTGTAAGTGATGCATGCAAAGATGAACATTGGATGAAGGTAATGGAAGAAGAACTTATGCAGATTGAGAAAAACTAGACTTGGGAACTGGTTCCTAGACTAGCAAACAAGAACATAATTATAAATAAGTGGGTATTCAAAAAAAAATTGAATGAGAATGGAGAAGTGGTAAGAAATAAGGAAAGGCTTGTGCATGGATTTAGCCACCTAAGATATATGAGATTTAATGAATGCACATGAGAAATCAAATATTAAATAATAATTTTATATTATCAAAGGATGTAGATATACAGTAATGATGGATTTGGATAGATTAAGATTACAATGAGAACCCCTTGGTTATATAGTGACTATATAAGATTATGAAAAATGTCTTAATCTTATGAATTGAGACAAAGTGATAAGTATTGTGTGTGTGACTAAGTAAACTTAAATAAACTAGTGTGATAGGAAATAGGTGGTGAACTAGTTAGGCTAAACACCCCATTCACACCAATACCCCCTTAAGTGCAACTTTGGAAAAATATAAAATATACAAAGGTGCATAGATGGGTCTTTTCTATCAGGCCATGTTAGATAGCCATGTGCAAATAAATCTCTCACAAATAAAGTAAAAGAAAAAAATCATAGGAAAAAATATCTCCAAAAGAGAGAAAATATAAAATTTTCTCTAGAAGAATGAAAATAGAAAAACCCCATGTGATGAAAAATTCTCCTCCATAAGAGAGAAGATGAAGAGATACCATGAAATGCACCCTCAAAGTATAATTTATTTTTAATGGTAGACACTTGAAAATGAATGTTGAAGATGATCCAATATCATCAAACAACATTCCTCCCCTTAGGAAGAAATAAGACCAAGAATATGTGCAAGATATCTTCCCATTCCTATAAGGAACACAAGGGAAAAAGATAAGGATGTGAGTTGTTTGTATGTTCTACTCAAGTGTCACCATGTTAATGTTGAAAGTTACTACAATCAAGTTAGGTGTTTCAAGTCACATTGATGAAGATGTCAATTTAAAATATAGTAGAGATTTATGTAGAACAAGATCTAAAGACATAGTTGGCACCTCCAAATGTTGCTTAAGGGTACCCCATCAATGCCAAAATATGGTAAATGATGAAAAAGAGGGTCTAAATTTTTCCCTCACAATATTTGAAGAAGAGAATGCAACTCCATAGGAGCTAACATCAAAGAGGAGATGAATATCCTCAATTGTGTCCTCCAAGTCTATCAGAGAGGACTCAAAATAAAAAATGTAATGCCTATCAATTAATCATTCCAAGTAGTTATATCTTGAATATGATGAATATATTACTACATTAAATCATTAGAAGCCATGGATGTAGTAATACTATTCATAAAAAAATAGATGGAGGATTAGGAGATGACGTATCAACACATGTCTCTAGAACCTTAGTTGATGAAAAAATCCAAGATTCAAATGACCATACTATATATCCTCAAAGATGTCCACAATATATGCCTAAAAGTGTACATCAATCAAAGGAACAATAAGATCAAAATGTGAGAAGGTATATACTCAAGATTGATTATCAACCTCCCTAATTAAAACAGTGTCTTTGCTATATAAATCCTCAATAAATATAGAATCTAATGTGATCTCAAAACATTTTCCTACTCCACTATGAGTGATATGATAGATATATAGGATATTAGTCGACAATGATGGAATACAAAGAATATCATTAAATTATCCTTCATCTATTTTAATATATCCTTTCCCAAAAAAATGCATCTATGTGTTCTTAGCAATCAATATGTGTGGTTATGAACAAAATTCAAATGAAGAGAACATATTTTTTTATAAAACCATATGATGAGAAGCTTTGTAATAAAGTATCCATCTTTCTACCTCAAAATTTATAATTGTAACAAGTTCTTTCCCCTTATGTTTCTTTGATTTTGAATAAGAAGATGAACCCCTAACATAGTTGAAGGAAAATTGATATGATTATTCTTAAGAAGATGCTTCAAATCATCAATCTATTTTGAATAACATTGATGTTCATCATTCCCTAATTTATTGCAATAAGTACACTTAGGCTTCTCCTTCTTAGACGATTCTCCTTGAGAGGAAGAGGATTAATATTATCTGTGTAGCTTGTTCCTTTTATTCTTTGGTTTCTTCTTAGGATTCCTTGATTCTTTTTGTACCTTAGGCTCACTATCCACCAATGCTTTTGGTTTAAAAGAATTTATGATCCATTTAAAAAATCTTTTCTTTCTCTTGGATTAGAAGATTTGAAAATTCATCAAAAGTAGGCTCAACATATGCAACTCCCATAGAAATTTTATGGGTATGAAAGACAAAAAATACCAAATAATAAATAGTAAGCTTGGATAGCACATTTGAAATCAATTATAAATCATTTTTATTAATCTTGTAATCATGTAGCTGTGTTCTTGGTTGCTTAGTATTGGAGATTTAGTCTTTGATATGGCCAAAACCTTTAGGATCAAGATTCATCAAATCTTTATCAATCCAATATCCCCTAATATTATTAGTTTTACCATAAAATTTTCAAAATATTTACAAGCCTCCTTGGGTATTTTGCATGATTCAAGATGAAACTATAAATCAAAATAAACTAATGAACAAATGCATCCAAGAGTTTTCTCACAATTGATCTACCATATTGCCTTTGCAATAACATTAGTAGGTTTGAGAATAGTTTCTTTTAGATATCCTAGATAATATTTTACCATTATGTAGTTCCATACTAATTGTCTCCATGACACATACTTATATGGAGTTCAGAGTTCAATTTGTGTTTTCCCCATTTCAAGATCACACAAAAAGGAAATGAATATAATCAACCACCACAAGGTTACCCTGAAAAATTCATTCAATCAGTACTCCCCCTAGAGCAATATATGATCTTATAAATTTATATTTAGTATGCTTATAGGTGCCACTTTCCAAAACATTAAATTGTTCTAAATCTTAGTAAATTATAGATGGAAAATTTTGCCACAAAATTGAAAGCACAAGTTTTTATAGAATGAGACCAATCTAATCAATACCAATATAAATTTATGAAAATTTATACACTTTAAAAAAAAACTACACCACAAATTGTTACTATATGAGCCCAAATAGAAGCCTTGGAAGTTCTCAAAATGAGGACTACTCAGTAACACCTATGATAATCTATATTTTTTTGAGAAATCAAACATCAAAATCAAAAACTATTGTACTAATGTGAAGCTCTCTAAATTATATGCTAAATTAAAAAATATGTTCACAAAAGGGATCCCATATGAATGGGAATGAATCTTGAAAATTTTGAGTCTCAAATCAAAACTTCCAACAATGAGGGAGTAGGTTGGGAGGAAGAGTTGTACTGATGTCATGTTTATATCCTACTAATGGTGGAACCCAAGTGCATATACTATAATTCTCTAGCATTGAAATATTTCATCAACTGTAAAATTATTTTCTCTATCAAAAAATCATTTTAGGGATACAAATTATTGTTTATACTACAAAACCATTCATAAGAAAGAAGAGCCATTTGAACCTTCAAGTCAAATTCCTCATTTCAAGCAGGCGTTTAGACATGCACAAAATTAGTCCATTATTCCTCATGAGAACCCCTTTCAAACATTCATTAATTTGCAAGAAACCCAAAAAACCTATAAAATTCCCTTAGGTCCTTTGAATCTTCTTGTCCTAACACTATTTTTCTTTTCAAAGGCGAAACTATTATTTGGTAAAATAACTGGTATAGTGAGCAGAAGAAGGATGTGTTTGAAGTAGTGGTTTCACATGTTTTAGCATTGATTTTTGGCTACCAATAATTGAATTCTTTGGTGATGTTAAACCTACAAACTATGTGGGCCATAAGTTGTATGTGGTGAGGCCATGACTATGCCATGTGGTGCCTATGCATTTACTTGAGTACCCTACACAATATTGTGTTACCCAAAAAATTATATAAGGTATTGTGTAATTTTTTTGAAATGAAAAAATTAAAATCCCTTTTTTTAAATAGATTTTTTTAATTTACTCATACAAAGTATGTATGGTGACACTAATGATGATGTTTATACAATATTATAGAATATTTTACCTACATAGGGAATATTCATTATGGTCCATATGGCTAAGGAGGGGAATTTTTTCTATTGGCCCAACACAAAGTGCTCCAAATTTGATAAATTGACCTTTAATCCTTAGGTTCTTAGGCCTTTTGGACATAATGGTAGGGTTAAGTTTAACCCAAAATGATTCAAAATTGCAACTAAATTTTGGATCTTGCAATCACCTCCCAACTTCAAATCTCAAGATCTAGCCTCAAATTTCTAATTTGGATAAATTAAAAAGATAGATTGACTTTCTTGGATATGTTAAATTCAATAGTGAGCTCAAATTTGCACTACCATGCCCCAAAATAAACCTATAATACAAAGAACAAAGAGGAAACCCATAAATCTAGTATTTCTATAAAGAATAATTATTCTTCAAGTCATTATATGATTAGTACTCAAATTTTTAAGAGAAAAAATATGCAATAATAGATTTCTCAAAAGGACTAATAAGAAGAAATCCCACAATTCATAATATCGTGTAAGAATTGGTATATAATTCTCTATACCATGTAATATTTGGCTATGGATTTAGCCACCCAAGATCTGTGAGCTTCAATGAAAGCACAAGAGTGATCAGATATATGAAAGAATAATGTTATTTTATAAAAGGATGAAAATATACAATAATGATGTATTTGGATATATCAAGATTACAATGAGAACCCTTGGTTACATAGTCCGAGGTGAGGCATAAGATTACATACGATTATGACATGTGTCTTAATTTTATGACTTGAAACATAAAGTGATAAGTATCCTACGTGTACCTAAGTAAACTAGTGTGAATAGGACCTAGGTGGTGAAAAATATAGGTAAAACACTCTATTTACACTAACAAATATTAACTGTGGGCAGCTCATTGTCTTATATATTAGTGATAAGCATTGTCATATAATCAATGTTTTGACACAATTTTCATGTTGTCATCCAAAACTTATGTAAAATTCAATCATGTATCTAGAATTTGTATGGTCCTAGAAACATAAACACAAGAGAAACAACCAAAGACTACCAATCACTATATAATTATACCAAACAAAAAAATAATTTGAAACAATGATTTAATTGAAATAGTGAAATAACAAAGAAGGGATAAGTGATATAGAAAATTTATACATATAGGAGTATTCAAGTACTTGCAAGTTGGTAAGAGGGGAAAAGGGGTGGTTTCATAGGATCTTGGCTTTGGGTCAAGCCTCTATTTTAGTATTTCAACCTCCACATGTAGTCAATGAATCAAGGAGAAATGGAATGTTTGTGATCTCAAATCCAAACTGCTTATAGGAATTTAAAAACAACATTAAATTGAAATGAAGCTATAAGTGTTTGAATCCTTCATTTACAGGAATGAACAAACTAATATGTGTATGGGGATGTATAAATGGAGATTAAACCCTTTATATGCCAACAAGGAAGATAAAACATAAGGAGAGCTTATAATAACAATGAAATAAAGGAAACAAAAGTAGAACTTTGAATAATATCTCCTACAACATTAAAATGGAGATGATAACCATTGAAATCACAAGCATGTGCCATTAATAATGAAGTATAATAATAGAAGACAAATTCTAGAAATATAAAGCTATTTCTCAAAAATCTCAAGTGTTAGAATAAAATGTTTCTTGATTCCTTTCAAATTGAGAGATAGATTTTGAAGATGAATGAATATTCCAACAAACTAGAAGCTAGAATTCACCTAATGGATCTAACAATAATTGCATTTCATGCTCAAGCATCAAGGTGGAAAAAAATATAATGAAATGACTATATAACTGAAAAGTTAGTGGATGCTAGTTTGTCGCATGGACATCTACACATTGTGCTAGCACCTAAGCACATCAAGGCCCACAAAGGCTCAAAATAACAACATGACATTGGGTTCACATAAAAAATAAATTAAATTATATAAAAAATATAAAATTATAAAAACACAAAATTCATGTTAACACCAGAGTGAAACGAAGGCTAAGATAGGGACAAATGTACCTAAAAATATGCTAGTAGCTACAAATGCTAATCTAATCCCAAAATATAATGTGATAATTAGAGGGTATGCAATTTTTTATATTTTAGGGATAAGCTATATAATAAGAATGTGTTTAGTGATAAATGATAAATATGGTGATAAGGATAACAAAAGGGAGATAATAGAGAGGGAAAGGATAGAAAAGAGTTCCAAATCTAGTTAGGGAGGCTATAACTAGGGTTTTTTCAATTATGGCTATGAGAGGATAAGAGTAAACTAAAATTTTATGCCTTCTTATTAAGAGGCTAAAAGATTTGATAAAATGAACAAGAAGGGAAGGGAATTTATCAAAGGCATCAAACTTTAATATTAGAATATTCTTACTTTTTGTCATGCTCTATAATGGAGTATTATTGATTAACTATGAAGTTCTCAAGAGAATAGTCTAATAGTGAATTTTTTATTTGAACTCTTCTCACCTTACAAAAGAGAGATAAAAGAAGATTTATACTATTTTTTAGGCTTAATGACCATTGAAAACATAGTAAGGATTAGGTATGAAGAGGTAGGGACTTTTTTAAAAAAAATTAACAAGAATACTAGTTCTCACCACACACAAGCATGCTCATGCACTATTTCGCATTACTTAGATGTCCTTGAGGAGTTAGGACTTCAAACTATTATGATTGTATGGTAAGGAGTTCCTCAGGAATCTTCAAACATTATCCCTATTATGATTAGGGAAAACACTAGAAACAAGTGAAATAATCCTAAAACATTTTATATAGATGGACACCAAAATGAATACAAAAACATAAGGTGGGAGTTGCAAAGAAGGTAATTTGTGACTTTCTAGTACTAAGCTATTACTCTATTGTCATGTTAGTTAGACTTATAGTTAAGTTACCTCATTTAAAAATGTAGACCTGTATTATAATATCAACTAGACTTAACAAGGTATGAGTTGTTGGATATGGCTTGATTAGGTGCCACGTGCACCTTTAAACTTGCTAAATGGGTGTTGCAAGAATTTAACAAGATCAACATTAAAATTAGGGGCTTGAAGAACATGTCGAACCAACCAAAGGGGTCTTCATCGAACCTGCTTATTGAGAGGTTGGTGGATTTAAAATGCTCGTTTTCTTATTTCAAAGCCCGGTGTGAAAACCGCCTTGGTGAAATGGAGGAAAAGATTAAGGAAACAAATGAGGATATCAAGAAATTACTACAGGTTAGTCATAGTTCCATTAAGAATAGTGGGGAGTCTCTTAAGGTTCTATTTGGTAAGATCAGTCAGCTCCGGGAGGATCATTTGTACTTCACGGACATGCTTGAGAAGGATTAGACCTCCAAAGGTAAGGGGAAGAAGACTATAAAAAAAGAGGCTAAAGGCACGAGCACTAGAACAAGGGGGAGCCTTAGGAAGACGTTCGAAGAAGAAAAACAAGAGTTAATGGACATGGTTAACCTGCACTGCACTTAGGAGATTGAGGTGGCCAACACTTTGAAGAATATGAAGTGATTTCTATGTCCTTGTGTTGTTTTTTCTATTTCTGCTTTCTTGTTGTTTGGTCGCTTCTTTTTGGTTGTTGGTTGACTTATGGCTGCTGCTTATGCTATAATGCGTTTATCCTCTCTTAGCAACATTTTGTTGTAATGTGATGCAAAGGGTTTTAGATCCCTTCAAAACCTGTTTTTTCCATATAATCAAAACTAGACTTAAGATTAATTTATCTCATTTTAAAGCCGGTATTGGCATCGTGTGATGGTTTATTGGTGGCATTGTTGTTCTTGCCACCAAGGTTCAAACCTCGTTGGGGTGGTATTGTTGAATGGTTGTATTCCGGTTCATAGCTCCGGTCAAAAGTGTTTACCCCTTGAATAAATTTTTTTATCTCATTTTAAAATGTAAACTTGATCTCAATTTAAATCCATTTATATAAAAAAATAAATTTCTTAAAACATTAAAGATAAAACAAATTCTAAGAACACCAATATGCTTTGATAGATTCTAAAAATAATTATGTATTAAACTTGATTTATTAAATCAAGTTTTCCTTAGACCTCAACTTTGATATCAAGCCCTTAGCTTTCTTTCATGAGATATGGAAGATTTGATCTTTGTTTAACTTAAATTGGGTCTAGACTAACGACATTTATTTAGGGTCTTAACCTATTTTGAATTGACTAATGGCTTCTCTCGATATCTTTGGTAGGTGCAATCTTTATAAACTAGACATTATATCATGTGGGGTCCACTTTTGGATTAAAGCTTATAGTTGTAAAAGCACACGTTTTTCTTGTCTGATATCATTGTGCTCTTGATATTAACCATTATTCCTAACTTTAGAATCCAAAGTTTTTACTTTAGCCTTTTGTTATCCAAATGCCAAAAACTTTAGTACCCACTTTTCATCATCTCACGTCACCTAATGCTTTATCCTATCATGCCACATGTTATCATTTCAAATCACTCGTTTTAAAAAAAAATTTGGATAAGGATAAAATTGTGTTCACAAGGATATCAAAGGCCAAAAGGTGAATATTGGAAGACTTGGGGTTCACTAACCTCCCAACATGATCTTTTATTTATTAAATTGCATAGTGAAGTACATATTATATTAATAATAATAAACAACCAATCAAATCGAAAAATTCAAGAGCAACATAAAATATAAATAAAAACTTATATTAATTTTTGAAATGCTATTGAAGGAAAAAAGTTGAAACAAGTCAAGAAATACTCCAATATAAAATTAATAGCAATGCGGATATATAATAATATTGAAAACCTATTGGTTACCCCCAAAAAAAAAACTCAAGTGTGAATTGAAATTAGGAAAATCATATGGACATGACTTAAAAGATACCAATATTATAAAATTAGGCTTATGTTATGAAATTTAAGGTGTAAAGAAAAGAAATCAATGCAAAGACACCCAAAAACACATTGTATTTAAAAAGAAGATCAAGTCTATGACGATATTAGAGGCAAAAAGGTTGAAAACATATCTATAGGGATCTAATATGAAACAAAATCTAATGTGGATATCAATACTTCATAGAGATAAAATGTTAAAAACACTCAGATGCGAGTTTTTAAGCTAGGTTTTATAAGATAATTGAGTCTAAATCTTATCAATGTAATTTAGGTGAAGACAAACATAACAAATCAAGTGCAAATGATTACAACTTTGAATTTAGTAGATTAAACTAATCATTATGGGTCAAATGTAGAAAATCAAATTTTAGAAAATAATAAAAGCCTTGAGTTTGCTATGAAAACTCTAGTGTGTTATGGTAATAGATCACAACAACTCTCAACTTCAAAGACATGAGAGGGTAAATGCTTATATTTTTTCTTTAGGGCCTTAAAATTCCCTTAAGACACTTATGAACAAACCTCTATTAGAACCAAGGGAGATGACATACTTGGGAAAGATGAGGGGGACTCATGGCTCCTACAATTGTATGATTATGTGGTTAATATAAGGTCACCGACCTCCAATTGGCCTCAATGTGTATGCTAGTTATTTTGGGATCCACAGATTAGATTTGAGTGCATATGAAAGAAAATAATAGAATACCATTATTACATATGATCCTATTGAACACTATAAATGAGTGGTATAAAAAGACTAAGAATTGCATGTATGGGTATTAATGCATATTTATTTTCTCACATTAAGTTATCTATTTGCACCTAGATTAGGATAAGATTTCTTAGGTAGGCATCTTCTTAGGTAGGTTGCATTTGTCCATGTAACTTATAAATTCCTTATTTCATGGATTTATACTACACAGACTTGAGAACATATGCTTTATCCCTCGTTGGTTATCCATTCACATATTTTAGTGGTGTATCTTGTAAACACCTACATCATGTACTCTTATAAATAATCTCTTATAAAATATCATTTATATATTTTCATCTTTTGATAGAATAGAATTATTCTCTCATTTTAGGTATCTTTTATCCTTTCATTTAAGCTTCATAGTATTGGTTGTCTACCTCTATAGCTAAATATTACATGGTATCAAATCTTGTGGAGTTAATTCTTGTTCACATTTGGGAGATGTAGGTTGCAATTCTTGTATTTTCTTGAAAAGTTGAGTATTCTCTTCTCTTGCATTGAATAATAACGTATAGAATTATATAGAAATACTAGATTATAGGGGGTTCTTCATTGTGGATTTATATTACACATAAATTTTAGATTCTAATGGAATAAATCTAAGCACAATATTAAGTCCAAAGCATTTGAGAAAGTCAACTTTTTCTTTGTATTTAAATTGGACATAGTAGACTAGATCTACAAGTGTTTGAAAGAAGGGTTTACTAGTGGACATATACAAATCACTCATTATTCAGAGTATTTTTGAGAAAAAATGGCCCTTCCATTACATCTATAAGGCCTATGAACCTATAGATCAGCTATCATATCATCAAAACTAAAAAACTTGGCCCAAACTCTTAGAAAATTTTATTTGTTAACTTTTTTCCCCAAAAATATACTTTTTTGTAGAAGGTTGTATGCTTCAAACAAGTCTAAAAAAACATCATTTTTTTTTTTTGGAAAGAGTACTTCAAGAGCTTCCAAACAAGTGGTCTAAATAAATATTTTGAGTTGTATTGAGCAAGATATGATGCTCTAAAGTTAACCTTTGATACTATTTTTGTACAATTTTTTCTATCATGAATTTTGGAAAAATCATTACATCTCATTATATGTATCAATTTTTAATCACATCTATAATTTTACTACCGTAGCTATATTTTTGCATCTATACCACATCAAGACCACTTTGCATTTTTTGGTAAGTGGTAATCATACATGCACTAAATATAAAGTGCTAAAATCATTTTGTGTTGGAGAGTTTCATGATTATGTAATTTTTTTTGGTTGTGGGGGTTGTGTATTGTATCTTTTTAAGAAGATCTTGTGTTTGAATAATTTTGGAGGTTTCATCATGTTTTACATTGTTATGTTTCATCCTTTAGTTGTGAAGCTCATAGTTATTATATTTTTTGGAAAAAAAATACAAAAAACAATAAAGTAGCAAACTACTTTGAGGAGGTGACCTCCAATAATTAAAAAATAATATGTGAACTCAATAATAAAATTTATGATGGTTTGGTATATTCTTTCTCTTCCTTATTTATAAACATAACTATGTAGGGACAACTAAGTCATCTTAAGAAGTAATTAAAACTAACAAATGGAACTATACCAAGTGTTTATCCTTATTATACTTAGGAATACAAAATATAAGGATCATAACTTTCCCATCCCCTTTAGAAAAGTATTTCCCTTGACACTTAAAAAATCTATAATATTTTCAATAAATCGTTCATCATTCCATGTTTTTATTATAGATGAAGATGTCATCAAAGAATACCAACACTATTTTTTGAAGAAATGGGAAGATCATTGAATTTTTAAGGATTTGAAAGCTATATTGGGAATTAGTGACACTAAATGACATAAATAAGAATTTATAATGGACCTCATGTGTTTTGAGTGCACTTACTTATATCATCTTCCTCCTATTTTATTTCATCATAATATAAATGCAAATCTTAGTAAGGAAACCTAAATTAGTCAATGCATCTATCAATTCATCAATATTAGGAAACTTATCTTTATGAGTGATCTTGTTGATCTCCTTGTTATTTTGTCACATTCTCCATGAATCGTCTTTCTTGTTAAGAATAATCATTAGGGATAAATAGGCAATTTATTGGGATGAACAATGTTTTTTAGTATTAATTTTATAACACAACCATGGTCTTTGACTAGTGGTAAATCCTTGGGTTCTTGAAATAAATGTTGAAGGTATTAGATGATCTCTAATATTTCATCAATATTGAGTTTTCACATATCACACTTCTACAAAATGTAGTTGTGCTCCTATGCTATAAAATATTAATCTTAAGTAATTTATCCATCCTATGGGGCTAATAATTTGACTTGGTGTTGTTTGTATCGCTATAATTTTATAATCTTCCTATGTGTACTGAAATCCATGTATAACTCTTGAAAGTTGAAAAAAATTATTCCAAATTATTGAATCCATTACATGATGAAAACTACATCTACTCCAATTGAGATAACAAAAATTTCTAAATCTAGTTGAAAAAATTTCATTGATATTTTTATGTGATGGAATTTACTACCATAAGGGTGTTTCTTCTCATCAACTATCATGTCATAGAAATTAGAGTTTGGATACAAAAAATAATTAAGCCCATTAGCTAATCTTCTATCAATAAATTTGTGTATTGCCTATACCAACCAATAATGTCACCTTTTCATTTTTTATATAACCAATTATTTTGAGTGTTTGTGGTGCAATTATACCATTCAATGCATGTACAAATATAGTAGCACTTTCTTCTTCCTTTGAATTCTTATGCCCAAGTTTTAAATTTGGTTATTTTGTAGCTAATTCTCCTTCTCCTTCAACTTAATTCTTAATAATAATCAATATTGATCAATATTCTAAGTATACTTATGATGCCTAGACCATTTTCTACCACAATACCAAGATAGGTGTTGTTCTCTTTTATTTTCCTCTTTTTGAGGATAAAGCTTACTAATTTATCTTAGGTTAAAATTTTTCCCTATTTTTGTCAATAGGATTAGTCACAAATTTGTCTTTCAATCCTATGGTTTGACCTTGTGTGGAACTTATAGTGGTGGATTTGTGTTGCTCAACATGCATTTTTTGTTGCATATCTTTCCTAATTTTACAAATTTCTAACAAATAAACCTCATACTTAATCTAGTCATTAATTTTTTTGATGTCAAATTATAACCTCATGAGCCCAAATTTATAATCTCAAATGCCCAACATTAATATTCATTTATAGATTTTGAATACATAAAACGTGATCAAGTGTTTTAACCCTTCCATCACTGAAACACATTTGAATACATAAAACATGATCAAGTGTTTTAACCCTTCCATTATTGAAACACAACTTTACCTTTCTCTTACTAATAATCTACTTAATACTATTATCTCCTAGGAAAACCTCTCCTCCACCATAAGTTGTATATGTAAAAAATCACTTCTTGTGAGGAGTCATATGGTAGGAGCAACTTGAATCAATAAGAAAAACATAATCATTTATAGTGTTAGCAATAATAAATAAAGTAGTATTGTCACCATCATCAGAGGAAATTTTCATGGAGGAACCTAAATCTTTTTCTTATTTGTGCATTCCTTCTTCACATGTCCCCTTCTACCATAATTCCAACACTTTACTCTACTCTTCCTTGGAGTTTTAGAACATCCTTTATATTTATATCTATCCTTCTTTTTATCCACTTTAGGCCCTCCTTTTTCTTTGGATATTCTTCTCATTTCCTATAAAATAAGAGTGGCAATAAGCTTGTCTTTACTAAGCTCAAAACCACAAGCACTAATAGAATCAATTATATTTTTCCAAGTATTAATAAAATATCAAAGTATTAAGATGCATTTATCTCCATCTTCCAACTTGATATCTATAGAAGCAAGACGACTTAAAAGGATTTTTCCCGTGTGAATCATTATATTATGGTATATTATGTTTGTGTTTATTTTCTTGCAAATGTATGATAATTGGTTTATTTTTTTGCACATACCTCTTCTTATAGTTTAGTGTAGGAAGTGCATTATACACCCCTAATTCCTTTCAATTGAGTTATATTCAACAATGGAGGAAAAATACATCCTTTATGAGGAATCACAATTGGGACATATTCATTCCTAAGGGAAGAAAAGTGATTTAGTGTAAATGTATTTATTAAAATAAAAAATATTTGTTGATAATTTCAAATCATGACTTGTGGCTAAACGTTTCTTAGAGGTTCTTGGTGTTGATTATTATTGATACCTTTTCCTCTATTGCTAAAATGAACTTCATTTAGAGAATGAAAAATTTAACTACTACAAAGGGAATCTCTCTTGAGAGATATCTTCACTCCTTACACTAGGATAAATTGGTAGTTTAAGTTCACCCTAAATTTTCTATGATTAACCATTTTCTAAAGATTTGATTATGAACATAAAAGTGGAAATTTCTAACTAAAATTCTTGTGAGAAAAAAATTGGTGAACAAATCAATTGAAAAAATAACTTCTTAATAACATAAATGGAAAATACAAGCAATGGGGAACCTGGGGTTAAAGTTTTGAAGCCCCCTAACCTAGACACTAGAATGAGATGAGGATGTCCATGCAACAAGTTGTCATCTCATCTAGAAACAAAAAAAATTATGGCCAAGAACGAAATGCTCACCTATATACACATCACACAAAAATATATTTTGAAATAAAGAGAGACTACAATTTCAATGAAAATACTTAAATCTTATTCAAATATGAAATTAAAATGGATTATAATAGAAATTAAATGCAAGGGTAGAAAGGATATCACAAGATAGAGTTGCTTCTTTTGCAACAAAACCTGCAACTAAAGAAGAAAATATTTTTGTGGCTATTGAAGGGCTTGCCTCAATCAAACCACATTTTGGTATTTCTACCTCCATGGATAGACAAGATTGTTGAGATGTTTGAAACAACAGATAAAGTTCTTGAATTGAAAAATGACAATAGTTGATATAAAAGTAATCCTAAAAACACTACGCTAGCACTTAGGATTTATAAATAAAAATGAAAAATGCAAGTAAATAATGAGAAAGGGAGAAATATGAAGAGAAAAAAATCACCTAGAATATTATAGAAAATGCCCCAAGAGTTTTGTTTTTTCTTTGCTCCAACTATTTACCACAATCCCATGAATATTTTTTTTAAAAATAATATAGAGATCACATGCAAAAAGGTTGATATAGTCGTGTAGCTTGCTAGTTTTTCTTCACAAAGAGTTTCAAGAAAAAATACTAGATGGTAGAATGAGAGTGAAAAAATCAATTTCAATGACCAAAAGGCAAGTTAGAAGTTGGGAATCAGTTCAAATTCACATGTAGAGCTATTACTTTCTCAACTGTAAGTGAAGCTAGGGAAAGCAATGCTCAAATGATCAATGGATTCATGAATTTTCACACTATGCTAGAACATCGCTCATACATCCATTCCTTGTGCTCCCATCATGGGAAATTCATATTTAGAAATATCAAATCATCATAAAAATGCAAGAAACACAAAACCAAAGTGCTAATATTTTATATTTAAGATAATTTATGATATTAAATTAAGGACACGATGTAGTGGGAAATTGCAAGAGTATGAAATTTGCAACACTATGTACTTTTCTCCCACTTTAGCACAAATATGATCTAAACTAAATATGGATGCTAAATTAAATGTAGAAGTTATAAATTTTACCCAAGAATATTGTAGAAGATGTAAAGTCTTCAAATAATGTGAATATGTACCTAAAAAAAAGACCTACAAAATATACTACACAAGACACAAATGTTATGCAAACATTTCACAAAATAAACATGTTAGCTGAATTATATACTAACTAGAAAACATATTGCGTATGAAAGAAAAAACAATGAAAACACTCATACAAAAAACTTACAAATAAAAACACTCAAGAAGAGAGAAAATAAGAGAAGAGTTAAAAAAGATATATAAAAGAGGTATTTTCTAGCAATTTATTGCTAGAAGAAATACCGAGTATGGCTAGAAAGTTTTGTTATTCTAGATTCCATACAATTATTTTGATCAACCATGGACACTAAAAGTTTTGTTGTAGGAAGATCATGAAATTAAGTAGGACACATAAGGATCCACAAGCTAGAAAGATGAATTAAATGCTAGGTGGATCATATGCTACCAACATTGCAAAAATATCAAAGATTACTAATGCTTTAGAGATCGCAAAAGTGAGGTGTGTTCAATGATAACCCCCCTTAAAATAATTGCATGATGCAAATAACGTAATTTATTTTAAGGAAAAAGAGGGGAAAGATAGAGAGATTTTGAAACAAAATAAGAAACCTACAAGGATTTTGTAAGCATAAAGTATGTTAACATTGTGCTCATGGTATGCCATCACACAATATATGAATGTCGCATAAAAATACATCACTTAAAACACACATGCATTGAGGGTTCCACATGCTTTGGGTCAATATAAATATAAAATTAATCGTAGTTATGCACATCATAAGAGGAAGGATGTAATGCCATTATTCTCCAAGCCTTGTGGAACTAAGAATACAAAGGAAAAAGTACACAAAATAAAGATTCTTTTTGGGTCAACATGGAAGAGGCCTAAATGCCTCAATACTTGCATCATCCACAAAAATAGAAAATAAATTTAGATACAAATAGAATAATTGACAATATTTTCATCTGTCCTGTATCTATGTACCTACAAGGGTATCATGGGTCTTCCAAGAGACATTAACAAACATAAATAAGCATATACACAAAGATCATAAAACAAACGTAAAAGCACCTATGTCCTAATGAGATGAAGGTACTACTCTAAATTCCCTTGTTAAACAAGACATCGATCTTCCAATCTTGATCATACGGGGAGGAATGATGAGCCTGCAGAGGAAGAAATGTCAAGGTAGTACTAGGTTTCTCACTTGCAACGAGAGCTAAGGAATTAGTTACAACTACAACATCTTATTAAACATCTTATGAGGAAAATGTCAAGGACTATGTGAAGATTGAGGAAACTATTGGAATATCAATAAAGAACTCAAAAAAGTGCTCCTTGGGAGAGGGGGAGGTGAGTCACTATTTGGATAAGTGAAAAGAGGAATACCACTACTCACATTCTCAATAGGAGCAAGAATAGAAGCATAAGAAGTTATAATTTCCATTGTAAGAATAATTGATGTAGAATGGTTTAGAGGTGGTGGAGACGGTGGATTAATATTTTGTTTAAAATAAAGGTGGAATGGGTTAATTTTTTTTCTTTTGGAACGTGGGTGGGAGATATCAATATCATTAGTGGCAAGATAAAGAAGATATTGAATTTTCATCTCAAGGAATTTCTCCAATGAAGTTTAAAATTGAAAATTGAGGCCCTTTGGAGCCTTGAAATAGGCTGCAAAATCTTTGATCTTATAGATCTAGCAAAATATGGTTGTAAATCTCTTCACAAGCTTTCCAACGATATATTACAATTGAAAATCTGACAATCAGATTGCAAGTTATGACCCCGAGAAGTTGTAAATATATAATTATAAAATAAAAAATAAAAATCTTCTAGAGCGGGAAATAGGTGGTGGAATTTATGGCACCAAAATGGGGTTACATCTTCTAGAACATTCTAAGGTAGTTACACTTCTTGGATAAAGAGGGAGAACAAGGGTTACAGAAGGGAGCTCCGGTAGTGCAGATCATGGTTTTTGGCTTGCAAATTTTGTAATGAGATACTTCATGATGCAGGAGCACCTATTTATAAAGTACTTTATAAAATGAATACTTCATGATGCAGGAGCATCCGGGTGCACGAGCAAACCCGCACATCTTAATTTTGTGTTGGTTTTTAAATTATCATTTTTTAGGTTGTGGTGTCTTACAAGCATGATATTTTGTTTAATTATTTTATCCTCATGCTCTTTTATCATTAAGCCATTTTGTAAGGTTGAGTAATTAAAATTGAAATTGAGAGTATTGGAGCTAGAAATTGATATTATTTATAAATTTAAATTCCAGCACTATGTCCCATGCCCAGGATGGAGGAGGCCATAATTGGAATCTTGTAACTCCTCTTGGAATTAAAATTTTACATCAATTAATGAAGGAGAATATAGACACTAGAAGTGGGGGTAGTGGAGTGAGATGGTAAAAAGGCAATTTTAGCAAAGAATTTGAACTCTCCCATGAGACAATGAAGAGGGAAGTTATGGAGAAATGGGGCACCCAGAAAATTAGAAAGGAGAGTTGAATATGGTTGTATTTTGAAGAAATTTTCAATGTCCAGGTTTGGGAAGAGAGGAAGGCAGGAAAAGATGAAGAAAAAGACAAGGAAATGGAGGAAAAACCAGAGATACCTTGCCTTGGTGTCCAAGAATAGAGTACCCGTGATTTAGAGACACATTTGATGTTTCCTATAGTTGCATATGAATCTTTTTGGATCAGATTTGTAGCTGTTATGTGATCAATCTTGTCTGTAGCAGAGTTTGGATTGTGAATAGCTTGCTTTTGAATATAATACAAGTTTAAATATGAAATTTGAATTATCTCTCAAAGTTTGTAATTATGTGTGATGTTTATTTATTGGGAATGCACTCTCTGTAGTTGAATACATGAGTCAAACCATAATTTTCTTGGCTAAGTGATTCGGGATGCATAAACAACTTTTTACAATGTATGAATTTTATGAGTTTTTAAAAGTTTTTGGCTATGAATTTGAGGGTATTGTTGGGATAAAAATTATGATCTACTTACATTTCTGTAGATGAATATGGGGGTTTTCATTATCCGAAACGTTGATATAAAAAAATTTACACAATTTCAGTCTAGAAATAACGTTCATATCATTCGAATGATGGATCATGGAGTATGATCCGAAACGTTGATATAAAAAAATTTGCACAGTTTCAATCCAAAAATAACTAACATTTGATTATCATGAACTGTGGAAACTTTATGCTCTTAATAAAACTACACTATCACGTCCCCATGATCAACATCTAGAAACCAGAAGAGGGGTCATTGGCAACACCATTAAGAGGCATGGTGTCCATCTATAAGATGGAACGCCAACGCCAACCCCAAAATAATTAATATTGATTGATCCGTGTCTGGTGGGGGCATGTCAAGTAAAGGAATGGACGCCCATCAAGGGCAGAATATAGTGGAAAATCGTAAGGAAAAGGGATGGTGCCAGCATGGGCACCACGTGGAGGTATGGGGGCACCATAACCTGTAGGAGAGCTTTTGAACACCCATCAACAACCCTGTGGAGGATTGCGTGGGTTCTATGGTTTCATGTATGACTGTTTTCCTGCTCAATACTCATCTGTATGAGCAAACAAATGTCTTTCCTTGGTATACATTCGGTGGAGATGGAAAGAAATGGGAATCTGGGCATGGGCAGATCACTTTTGCTGTGTTTTATTTCATTCTAAAACAATTAAGTAGTTATCTCTTAAATGAAATCCTTTGAATATAAAGTTATCAAAATGGCATCTTAAAAATTTTAATGTTACCAGAGAAAATATTACAAGGTAGCCTCTGGAGTACTTCTGCAAAATTTTAAGGTTTGAGACAATTGTGAAACTATTCGAATCCAAAAATTCCTTTGCAAGGAAAATATGAAAAGCAATTAAAGTGTGGCCAGCCTTCTGTACACTTTAAAAATTTGACATCACTGTTAAAAAAATCTTCGGGAAATAGAGTTTGATCAGGAATATAAGTGTCTGGTTAAAGTTTGTGTCGTTGAGTGTATTGCTTAGAGAAAAAATTAAACCATGACAAATCAGATTAATTTTTGTCAGATGAACAAGATCGTAGCTAGATTTCAATATAATTGTTAAAATTTAGTTGATGTAGATAAATCTAGTGAAGGTCTAGTCAAAAGTCTTGGCTTAAATTTTAAATGTTATAAAGTTCATTTTGAGTCTTATTTTTAGTTTCTATGAAACCTTTGAACATTTCATTTGGATATTCAAATTAAGTTGAATGTTAGAAATTATTAGAGGGTTCATTTACATATCTTTCTTCTTCATTTTAGCTTCTGTTTTAATGGAGTACCAAGTAAAGTAATAAAATAGTTAGATTTTTGAAAGTGAATATTAACTAGGTTTAAGCAGATGTTTGGTCCATAATTTTTTTTTTATCGGATTGATGTACTTTGCATTCAGTAGCACAAAAATTGTCAATCATCTGTCAATCCCATGTGTAAGACGGAGACCCAATACTTTAAACAATAAAATGATTCAATCCATTGATTTAATATATAAAAACCTACATATATAAATTTAAACTATTTGAAACATAAACTCTTGTTCATCTCAACTCTTAATTGAGGGATATGAGAACTTTTGAAGGGAAACTGCTCATACAATTACTAGGGTATCACTCTCCAGTAATATTAATATTTTCTTCATTACAAGAGTCTAGAAAGGCATATTTCCCCGATTATCCACTATTTATATTACTATGGTTAAGCTTTCATATTTTGTAACTTTTGTTGAAAAGTTGGCTGTAGGTATTCTCAATCGAGACACGAGAACCTACTAGTTGGTAAACCTTGATAACTTCAAAGACATATTCCCAAAATGATGGATAGACTTATGATATTTAGCGGCGAGTGCAAACACACTCTAAGGATTTTATAAGATTAACTTGGTTAGATGTAATAATTGAATGATAAAAGATAACATAGCACAATAGGCTTAGGATACTCATGTCTATAAAGCCACACAGTAATGTGACACTATCTTATTCCATTCCAAAGATAAATTTGGTCAAATACTTATCTATTTAATTTTATTAGTATTGATATCAAACGGTTGCGAGCACTTGATATATCAAATAAACATTAAGTTTTTAGAGAATATTAAGTAAATAATGGTAAATATTAGATAAATATTTTTATTGATTTTTAAAATGATGATTGTAGAACATTATTACTTTTGATTTTTTTATATTGTAGCTGGTAATTATAGTATGGTGAGTAATATTTTGATTCAATCTACTACGTGATTATATTTTAAGAACTTATAGGTGAATTTCTTTTATGATTTAAATTGCAAAGTTAGATTGGTATCAAATTGGGATAGTATGCATGGACATTATTTTGAAGTATTTTCTCTCACCTTGTATGAATTTATGACTTAAGTAAACTTTATCTCTATCCTAGTGAATATATAGTAAATTTTGTGTTCTTGGAAACCTAGTTTCCTATAAAAATAAAATTGTTAGGACTTGGGTATTCAATACCCGATAAGGAAAATCAACAAATATCGATTCAAGAGGAATAAACCTAGGTTATAAGTAAATATGGGAATTTCTCTTCTCTTACAAACTTAGCATTCAAGAAAATCTCCTTGGAGTGTGTGGTATAGTATATCCTTAACTAGGTTTCCTTTCCTTGTTTCACTTGAGTGGGTGGTAGTCAATGGTGAAATTGTATGAGGAAATGGACCCTAGAGAAAGGGTTGTGTACCTACTCATGCAGCCTTACAACTCATAGAATAGGGGCATATGATATAGTTGAGTAGGGAATTGATTTTAGCGCATGTCAATACTATTGGGTTCTGATTGTAGTGAAGTAAAGCTATATTATAAATCCCAAGGGTAGATACCCTTATTTTGAGTAACCAGGTATGAGATGGGAAAGTCAAACTACGAAGCCTCTGCACATTACATAGGAAAAGCCATCCGAGATTAGCCCTCAAGACATCTAGGTTTGACCCTTAGGTCCCATCCTTCTCAAGCTTGTTTTGAACGTACCATTTCCTCCTAATGTTATGCATACCTTGTCCCTCCTTACAAATTCGATTATAAACTACCATTTATTTTATCTAGCTAAAGTAATGGTATGACTTATCTTGATGATCATGTAACTAACTATTCATTGATCTTATGATTGTGCATCTAGTCATGTAGGCACCATGTAGGTACAAGTTTTGGTGGGGGCAAGAAAAATACAACACAATGGAATGCAAGAGAAACTTGAGTAAGTATGTGGTATGCCATGTTGTTAACTAAAATAAGTAGTCATTTATTGTTTTAGAAATTGAGTCATTGTTAACTTGACTGCTATTTAACAATTATTATCGATTGTGGCCTTAAGTTAATGTATTATGTTATTGTTTTAAAAAAAGAACATATATTTGCAAATTAATCGAGTTTGGTGTAGATCAGTTAGGTTGTGTTGTGTCAATTGAGTTCCTGAATGGTGGGCATGGCAATAGATTAAATGTTGAACCATCCACAACAATATCCTTACTAACAAGGCCTAATTGCCTCACATACAATAATCTTACTATTTGATTATGGCTAGAAAAACATTAAATTCCAATATTTAAACTTCAATTAAGTAATAGTGTTACTATGTGATAATTAAGAATCCTATCAATGCCCATTTTTATTAAACGACAAATTGGTTAGAATCAAGAGAACTATTAATGACATTATAAGTAATAGTTGAGGATAATAATGATAATATCTCTAGAAACTATAGAAATTATAAAATTAGCTCTAATATCAAAAGTAGCATAAGTTAATATCAAGGGATAATACAAAGGTTATTTATCATCGTCAATTAATTGTTTATGTAAGTGCCTATTTATTAATTCAATATTGGGTTGAATTGATATTATAAAGAATTGAGATAGTCACTATTAATCACTATTGACATATCAATATTGTTGATCCTCACCGAATATTAATAATGGTGTTAATAATAAGATTAAATAAAAATAATAATAATGATGATAGATATCTTAATATTAATAATACTGTTATTATTAGTATCAAATAATAACTCAATATTATTAATCCTTTGGATATTATCTTTTATTGAAGTTAGAAAGTGTTAGAATTTATTAGGATTAAAATGTTAATATTAATATTAAAATTAATCTTAAATTTTTAAATGTCAATTTTAGTTAAATGTAAACATTATTTTGATCTAATGATTTATTGATAATCTTGTTACCATTAAGATGATTGAGACAATTAAATTATAATATACTATTAGTGAACAATATTATTCTCATTCAATAGTTGTTGTTTTATTACAAATGAACTAGTTAAGAATTAATTGGAGAATACACAATAATAACATTATATTATCATTGTTCAAAATTAGGCATGTCAGTCATGAGGTCCACACCAACATGGAATTCAATGACATTATTATAATTAAAAAATACAATAATAATATCATTAATTTAATTTAATGTTGTTAGAAAGTAGGAATTAAAACTTATATTAATATTAATGTGGAGCTAATTCAAGTTATAATACAAGTAATAGTATTTACACCAAAATGGATTAGTATTAAAATTTTCATAGGTGCTATTATTAGTATTAATAAAAGGAAACATTAATACTGGTGTTAATATAATGTTCAATTGTACTAGGCTATAATGTTATGGAGTGATTAGTATTTAAGTAGTGATATCACACCTATAATAGAATTCGTTAAAGTAATGTGTCTAGCATGACTTAGAGTGGAGGGTCAACAAGTCTCTTTTAGAGTGTGTGAGATGGACTCCACACTCCCATTAGCATTCACTTTCCCACACCCTACTCTGGGGTGATGTGCCAGTAATGGTGTTGCATGATCAACACCATTCAATGTGTCTATTTTATTTAACATATGCACACATGATTGGTAATGAATAGTGTTTATACGTTACTATTTAAAAAAAATTATTGGTTACATGTTATTGCCCTATGTGTGAGTTTAGGGCATGACACATATACTTATAGAAATGATTTATATATATTAATATATGATACTATAAACATTATCATATACTTGTATAGATGAACCATGTTGCAAAAATACCATTAAGGTCGTGGGGACTAATTTTCTAGACATGTTTTGAATTGTTAAATTCATGAGAAAATCCCATGGGGATTTTTAACAATGGCAAGGAGTTAATGCAGTCCTTGGACCTACTATGATCCTTCATATGCATTTACTCCTACCATGAGTTAGTAACTCAAAATACTGATCCTTGGGAAAAATACCATTGAATATTGTCTTTTCATTTTGTATGGTGGTGTTAGTGAGAAGTTTTGGTCATTATTCTTTTTGAGCTATTAAGAGATTAGGAATATGGCTATGCTAATTTTTCTACATTTTTTTATGAAGAACCTCTAATAATCTTGACAAGAAATATTGGTTTTGTTATTTATAAAAAAAGATTTGAAAATATGCATATCTATAGGAAGAAAAAAAGTTTGCAAAAAAAGGGTCAGCATATCCCTATTATATGTAGACTTATTCAATGTTTTTGTTGGTCTATACATTTTATTAGTGATTAGTAATAATCATTACTTAAACCTCTTTAGTTGAATAGAAAATGAAATATTTTTATTATGTTTGTCTATTATCGGGTGATCCCACAATATTGGTTTACAATTTCTGGGAGATCCTGATTTTTGCTGAAATCACATATTTTTAGAAAATATAATGATTTAAGCCTTGAAAAGTTCCATTTAAAGGATTCCAATTGAAGAGGGTTTGATCAAACCACCTTAGATCAAATCCCCTTGGATAGAACCCTGCTAGTTTTAAACCATACCTATAACGAAGTCTCCTTTACATCTATCAAAATACTAATAAAAAACCACTTTTGATTTACCTTTGGGGGGATCAAATGAATTCATTTAAAATTTATTTTTTGTAAGTGGTCCTTATTATAAGCTTCCCAAAAAGTATAATTTTAAATAAATTTTATTTTATTATTATATTTATTTTTTATTTCTTGTGAATGTAGGTTTTTCACCGAAAATCAAGCTCTTTGTTCTGCACATGTGGAAAATAGAAAATTATCAATTTTTTTTTTGAAAAATATTAGTGCACTAGATATTGAAGTCCTCGATCCAACAAATAAAACATATAATTTCGATACATACAGAAAAATTTATGTTGTATACAGTCCACCTATGTTTGAATTGTAATTGGTTTGACTTCGAAACTTGATTAAGGAAAATATATTCAATAAAACACTATGAAACAAAATGAAAGCACTAGATATCATAGTTACAAATCTAAATTTGAAAAAAATAGAATTTTATCCTTCATGGAAAAAAAATTATGTTGTATACGGTAAGCATCACTCATTAAAAATAGTGTTTACTGAAAAAAACTAGTTTTTGAAGGAGATGTCCAAAAAGAAGTGCGATCTAATTGCAAATTTTTTGAAAGAAATATATTTAGAATCTATAGACAAAATGTCACAAATCACTAGTTTGCATCATCTTCAAATTCCTCACGGTTTAGCCGCTATAGGTTCCCAAAAGTGAAGATTTAGTTAGAAAAAACCAGTTCAATGTCCAGTTTGGCCAAAAATTGTAAACCAGTATTGTGGGATCACCCTATCATAGTGGGTTTTTATTATTGAATAAGTTAATTATGACACTAAACTAAATGGCTTCATGTAGTATTTGTTTAAGGGTTTCTATGAGTATTCTTGTTCTTTCAATTTTTTAAGAAATTATATTTAATGGTCTATATTTTTGTTTGCTTGATCAACTATGTACTATTTTTTGGGTATGGGTTTGTGAAAACCCAACTATCATTTGTTTTGGCTATGAATACATGGTTGTTATGAGAAAAATGTTAATGGATTGCGGCTTTGAGTATGTGACTGTTATGAAAAGAATATTAATAGGTTTTGGTTATGAATACTTGAAGTTTTTGGGAATTATATAGAAGATTATTTGATTATTACCATTTTTATACGGTGGATGGTTGTGACTATTGTCATGAGTTTTCTATTGCTGAAAGTTGTTAGAGTGATGTGGAGGTGTTATTCCTTGCATACACACCCCAACTTTTCGCTTGGAAAAGTCGGGGACCCCCTCTGCTTTCCTTCATTTCTTTGTTTTGGTCTATTGTGTTTGCACTTTGTCATTCTCATTTTTCGTCTTCTCTCATGCCTTGTTTTGTTTTTGATTTCTCGGATTTAGGTTTTGGAAAGGAACTTGAACTTTGCAACTTGTGAGGGTTCATTTTCCTTGTTCCATCCCAATTTTGATCTTCGCTTGCTTGTCGTCTTTGTTTTGTTGGAATTGGGTTTCAGAATGGAATCGACATAGGTGACACCTTTTGGGGTTTCAACTTCTGGTTTCCATCCTGACTCCGATCTCTGATTCCTTGTTTTTCTTGTCTAATTCAAACATCGGGTATTGGGTTGAAACTGAAACCAAGGACCTTCCCAATTTCTTGGTTCTGTCCCGATCCTGATTCCCGCATTCGTTGTGCTTTTTTCCTATTGAGATGGGTTTCAAAACTTTCTCAGAACCTTGCACTCTTTGAAGGTTCTTGTCTAGTTCCATCCCAATCCCGATCTCTAGCTTGTTTTGCTTCATCTTGTCTTAGATCGTTGCATCATTCATTTGTTTTGGTCATTTTGTTCATTTTCATTTGCTCGTTCAAGTCATGTCTTTGTTTTCTGGTTGTCATTTGGTCTCCTCCGTGTCTTCGTCTTTGGTTTTGTGTCATCATCTGTTTGGTTTTTTTGTGTCGTTGGTTTTTTTTTAAGTTATAAAAGCACAAAAAAATTTAAAAATTTAAAAATCACAAAAAATAAAAAATGTTCAAAACACAAAAAATCAAAACAAAAAAATAAAATGCAAAAAATACCAAAAATTTAAAAGTAGAAAATTAGAAAAAAAATATTAATAATAAATAAATGTTTTATTTTTAAAACAAATAAATAAATCTTTTGAAAAATTTTATTTTAAAAGATTTTAAAATATTTAAAAATCAATAAAACAAATCTTTTAAATTTAAAAGATTGAAGCAATAAAATTTTATTTTCCTGCATTTCTGAATGTTATTTTGCTACTAAACTAAATTGTACGGATCTGTACGATCTTGCCATGGTCTAAAATCAATCGTGGTTGATAAAGCACTGAATCTACTTTCATTTGGTGTTGATTGCATGTAATTTCATTGTGATTTGAGTTCAAGTTGTGTTGATTTTCCTTCAGACTGGTCTAAACCCTAGGTAGGGTAACCAATGAGAGAATAAAATGTAGAAAACTCCATTCCATTGGTGAGAACCTCTGAAACTTGGTGGAATGGATTGCGTTGGTGTGTATTTTGATGCTTCAAGATTGCAGAGGCATGAAATGAGATTTGGCATGTGTGGAGTTGTTGCTACGGTATGATATCTTCATGTATTAGGCCTAGGAACCCTAGAGACTTAGGGTATTGGTTGTAAAGCCTTTGGGAAATGATCCACATGTTAGGAGAAGGTTATTTGGAGAAGTTATGATATGTTGAAGGTCTTAGAATGAGTGTTGAATCCCTGTGAAGCCTTAAACACATTTGGAGCATGCCTAGTTGCCTAATTAGGCCTAGTCAAGAAATATGACAGTCAAAATTTGGAGCCTTTCATACAAAAGAACCCTACCTGGATTTTGGATATGTTTGACAATGTCCAAAAGGCATATCTGGAAATGTACTTACATTTTGAATGACATGCCTGCATCACAAGTTATGTATGAAAAGCCATGTTTGAAAGGCTACAAGGAGTAATGAGGGCTTGTGAAGGAAAACCCATCAATTGAAGACTAAGAGTAGCAAGAGTGGTTGTTTTTGTATGTGTTAGAAGATTGTTTACTCCCTACTCTGCATCAAAAGGTCAGGATTCCTGATTAGTCTCAACAAAGAGTCCAAAGCAACATCCCAATTCAATTATCTACCACTTTTAAGAACAACATTATTCAAATAGTTCTTGAAGTCAATCCAATTCGATTTTGATCCTTCCCAATTTAAGTAATTAGAGACCTTACCAATGCTTCTTTTTAGTTTGATTCTAACTTGTTGAAGTTTGTCACTAGCAGACAAAGGAGCACCGATGAGCCAAACATCCTCCCAAAAATCAGCTCTAAGCCCATTTCCAACTATCACTTTCACTCCTTTAGTTAGGGTTCCTCTAACTTTTAACAGGTTATTCCAAAAGACACATCCATGAGGTTGCTCCTTCTTCCTATGAAAACAACAAGCATCCTTATTATTTAGGTATTTATCCCACATGATTTGTACACAATCCTTTTCACCTTCCAAAAGAAACCAACCCATTTTTGCCATAAGGGCTTTGTTAAAAAAATTATTCTTCTAATCCCCAAACCTCCTTCCCTCTTCAGAGTGCAAACAGTTTCCCATTTAATGAGTGTCATTCTCTTTCTTTCTTCTACACCTAACCATAAAAATCTCCTTTGAATCATTTCAAATTTCTCAGAAATATAAGCAGGGATGTTGAACATAGAAAAGTAATAGACAGGTATATTATGTATGAAAGCTTTTAAAAGTTGAACCCTCCTAGCAAAGCTCAACAAGTTTCCTTTCCACCCAACTAGTTTCTTCTGGATCTTTTCCACAATGTAATTCTAATAGTTACTTTTTTGGATTTTTGGAAATTAAAGGTAATCCCAAGATAAGTGTTGGAAAATATGCCTCAACTTGCTGGCTTGAACCTCTCTTAAAGACTTGGCATTTTTCCATTTGTTGGTCTTCATTGTCAGACTATCACCGAAATCCAAAACCTTGAAACCTAAGTCACGAGGTTTTGAAAGATCATAACTTGGCGACATTGAGCTTCCTTTTTTTATCGGCATGTTGCAGGATCATTGAATTTCCGAACTTTGAAACTCATGTCGTGGAGTTCTGGAAATTCATAACTTTCTGACCTATCGCTAGATCACAGAAAGTTGGAACTTTGGAACCTATGTCATGGGGTTCTTGAGTTTCATAACCTCCCAACATAGTGATCTCCTTGTTGTCAAGGCGTTTCATAACTTAGCGACTTAGCGATCTTTTTGTTATTTGGATGTCACGGGTTTTCAGAACCTCGTAACCTCTGACATGAGGTTCTATGGTTTGATTTTTTTTAGTGACTTGGTGATAGAGCGATATGCGATGGAAGGCATATGGTGGGACCTGATAGGTTGGTAAGGACAGATGGTGGCATGTATAAGCATATGGCGATTATCGATTAGATGATCGTGCAATTCACATCCTTGTGAATTGCGTTGCAGTCGTCAATGTGAACGTGGGTAGCTCGCTTGGTAACCAAAATTGGAGGCAAAATTAATTTAACAACTACTCCAATGACAAGATTAAATGAAGATTTGATCTTCATGATGGCGGCACAATTTACAGAGGTGGTCAAGATCAAATCAGATCAAATGGACAGTAGGATGCATTGAATGCATATTCAAATCCTCTATATCCTAATTAAATGTTGTGCAACTCAATGAAGAGGGTGGTTTTGTGGTTCCACATTGTATGATTTACGAGCATTGTAATAGTGAGAGAATAGTATTGTAATAGGTGTGTGAGGTCGATCAAGGGATTGTATTGCTACTGTGAGTTAACATCTAAAAGTGAAGTATGTCACTATTTACTATAACACAAAGTGGCTTTACTTGGTGTGTGGGTTTTTCTCCCATAAGGGTTTTCCCACATAAATCTGGTGTTATCTTTGTGTGTGATAATTTTTCTATTCTTTTGTTCTGTGAATGTGCATATCAATGAATGTAACTTGTTAAATGAATGTTTTTCTGCACTAGGAAGGTGTTTTCACACTGGGCTTTCCTTACAAGTGGTATTAGAGCCTGGAAAACTGTGTTATCCTTGTGATTAGGGCTGGTTTTTTGTGCTAATTTGGTTTAGTGGGAGTCTTGCAGTGAAAAAAAACTGATTGTCTTGTTTACAGTTTGAGATGTCAAGCACATCGGGTAGAGTAGAAATTGAACAGTTCAATGGCAACAATTTTGAGTTGTGGAAACTCAAAATGGAAGACCTATTGGTGGATAGAGACCTCTAGATTGTTGTGTCTAGAACTATGCCCCAAGGTATGAAGCAAGAAGATTGGGACCTCGTAGATAGAAAAGCTAAAGGGTTGATAAGACATTGTTTGGGTGATTTTGTACTCCTAAACGTCCATGAGGAGAAGAATGCATCTTTGTTATGGAAGAAACTTGGTGAAATTTATGAGGGGAAGTCTCTGGTGAATAAGTTATTCCCGAGGAAGAAGTTGTACTCCTTGAAGATGAAATAAGGTGCATCTGTAGCAGACCATCTGAATTCATTTAATATGATTATTGCCCAGTTGTCCTCTGTGGGTGTAAAGATAGAAGAAGAGGATCCTTGTATGCTTTTGTTATGCTCCTTGCTTGACACATGGGATCATCCGGTAATGGCTATTGGAACTACAAAAACCACCTTTAAGATGGAAGATGCGGTTGCTTCGCTACTATCAGAAGAAATGTAGAGGAAGTTTTTTGAGATGGCCAAGGAGGCCCTTGCTGTTCGGGGTAGATCAAAGGAGAGAGGCAATAAGAAAGACAAGAAGTATAAATCCAAATCTGAAGGGAGATCAAGGTCTCCTGGCAAGAAGTCCAAGGTGAAATGTTGGAATTGTGGGAAGACTAGTCATATTCAGAAGGATTGAAAAGAGGAGAAAAAGAAGAACAACAACAACAACTCTTCGGACAATGACTCTTCTTAGAGTGATGCAGATGCCTTCATTGCAGCCTTGGTGACTCAAGCATCAAATGATGTCTGACTGATTGACTTAGGCGCATATTTTCACATGACATCTCATAGATATTGATTCACTAAGTATGAAAAGTATGCTGGTGGAAAGGTGTACCTGGCAAGTGATTCATCAACTCTTGAAATTGTTGGTCGTGGAAGAGTCAGAATCCAATTCCCTGATGGAGGAATCAAAGGAATTGATGGAGTACTGCACATATTAGGTTTGGATCGTAACCTTATTTTTGTTAGTAAGCTGAATGATGTTGGTGTGCAAGTTTCCTTCTCGAGTGGAGGTTGTACAACATGACTAGAGACTCAATGTTGCTAGCTAAGGGTGGACACATTGGCACTTTGTACAAGTTGGATGCATGTCCTATTCAATGTAACGTCTCTTTAAAGTCAAGCAAAGATGCTTGTGTAGAAAAGGAGAATGGAGTTCTTTTGGGTGCAAATTATTTGGAGGTGAAACTCCCAGCAAAGAAAACCATGCTATGGCATCATAGACTTGGCCACATAGGAGAAAAGGGATTAAAAGCCTTGAAAAATAAAAATCTAGTAGAAGGGCTTGTTGATTGTAACCTTGAGTTCGATTTTTGTGAACATTGCATTTATGGAAAGAAACATTGTGTTTCATTTTACTCTAGTCCTCACAAAGTCTTCTGGTATACTGGATTATGTTCACTCTAATGTATTTGGTCCAGTGGATGTTCCTTTGTTATCAAAGTCTAAATATTATGCTTCTTTTATTGATGATTATTCGAGAAGGGCATTTGTGTACTTTCTTAAAAGTAAATTAGAAGTGTTTAGTCAGTTTAAAGAGTTTAAAAACTTGGTAGAAAATTAAACTAGAAGAAAAATTAAATGCTTGAGGATGGACAATGGTGGTGAGTTTTGTTTTGCAAATTTCGAAAGGTATTGCAAAGAATATGGGATTAAAAGGCATAAAACTATGCCTTATACTCCACAACAAAATGGAGTTTCTGAAAGGTTAAATAGGACGCTAATGGAAAGAGCGAGAAGTATGTTGAACAGTGCTAGTTTGGAGAAAAAATTATGGGCTGAGGCTATGTCTACAACATGTTACTTGATCAATCATTCACCCAGTTCGGCTCTTGTTGACAAAACACTTATGGAAGCGTGGTTTGGTAAGAAGCCCTCTCTGAGACATATTTGTGTCTTTGGCTGTGAAGCATATGTTTATGTGCCGAATGAGAAAAGATATAAGTTGGAGAACAAGGCTGAAAAATGTATCTTCATTGGCTATGACATTGGTGTGAAAGGATCTACAAGCTTTGGAATCCTATGACTAAAAAGGTTGTATACAACAAAAGTGTAACTTTCTTGAGTTGAAACACACTAGTGGATCTGTAGTCAGAGATGAAAGAAGAAAAGAAAGAAAAAGTAGTTGAAATTCCTCGAACTCCAGATAAAGAGAAAATACAAAGTGTACCTAAAAATGAGGAGAGCTCAAGTAGGTTTGATAGTTCTTAACAGGAAGAAGAACCACAACCTCAGCCTAGCCCTGTGAGGAGGTCTACACGTGAGAAGGGCAGCTTGATAGGTATGGATTTTCTATATTATATTCGAAATGTGCCTATGCTTTGATTACTAGCACTAATGAGCCTAGGACTGTAAAGGAGGAAATTAATATGTCTAATTCAAATTCCTGGATGGAAGCCATGAATGAGGAAATGGTGGCATTGAAGAAGAATGAAACCTTGGATTTGGTACCCCTGCCTGAAGGGTGAAAGCCTATTGGTTGTAAATGGGTATTTAAGAAAAAAGATTGGTCTGGATGGTAGTGTTGAGAAGTATAAAGCTCGGTTGGTTGCAGAAGGTTATTCCTAGGTGGAGGGAATTGATTATGGAGAAATTTTTTCTCCTGTAGCTAAGCTAGCATCTATTAGATTTATTTTGTCATTTGCAACAGCATATGACTTTAAAGAGATTGACCAGATGGATGTGAAGACAACATTTCTTCATGGAGAGCTAGAAGAATAAATTTATATGTCCCAGCCTAAGCACTTTTTTGAAAAAGGTAAAGAAAATTTGGTTTGCAAGTTAAGGAAATTTTTGTATGGTTTGAAATAATCGCCTAGAATGTGGTACCAAAAGTTTGACACTTTTGTGTTGTCATTGGGATTTGTGAGATCAAAATCAGATCATTGTGTTTATTAAAAACTAAAAAATGATCGTCTACTTATTATTGCCATGTACATTGATGATATGTTATTCTTTCGGAATAGTAAGGGTATGATTTCTATTTTAAAATCTCAATTTTCAGCACGGTTTGAAATGAAAGATTTAGGTGCAATAAAGGTATATTTTGGGAATGAAAATCATAAGGGATAGGGGAAGTAGAAAGCTTTGGCTCAGCCAAAGTAAGTATATCAATACTGTCCTAGAGAGATTTGGTATGACAAATTGCAAGTAGTTAGTTGTTCCAGTGTTGTAGGGAACAAAACTATTTGTTGAAGATTGTCTAAAGTTTCCTATTGAGATGGGGACATGACCAGGGTGCCTTATGCAAGTGTAGTTGGCAGTTTAATGTATGCAATGGTCTATACAAGGCCAAAAATTACCCAAGCAATGGGAGTTCTTAGTCAGTTTATGGCTAATCTGGGAAGGCCACATTGGGATGTTGTGAAGAGAGTTTTCAAATATTTGAAGGGTACTTCAGAGTATGCTTTGTGTTATCATCGCAACTTGATTGCATCATAAAGATCTCTTAGCATTCATGGGTATGTGGATTTTGATTGGGCAGGGGACATTAACAACAGAAGATCCACAAGTGGATACATATTCATGTTATTTGGTGGTGCAGTGAGTTGGATGAGCAAGCAGCAGGTTGTAGTCGCTTTATCTACTACCGAGGCAAAGTATATGACAACACATACCTGCAAAGAAGTCATTTGGCTTTGACGTTTGTGTTCTGATGTTGGGTTTAATGCAAGGAACATTACTATTTGTTGTGACAATCAGAGTGCTATTTATTTGGCAAAAAATCCCACTTTCTATGCCAGGATGAAGCATATCGATGTTCAGTATCATTTCATTCGTGATATGGTGGAAGATGGAAAGGTTAATCTAGAAAACGTGAATACTCAAGACAATGTCACTGATGCATTGACAAAGCCTGTGAGCACAAACAAGTATAGGTGGTGTGCCAGTTCGATGGGCCTTGGGGCCTATGACTTTCAATAACTTCGAGTTTTTTGGAAGCTAGTAAGTCTTCGTCAAGTGGGAGCTTGTTGGAAAATATGCCTCAACTTGCTGGCTTGAACCTCTCTTAAAGACTTGGTATTTATCCCTTTGTTGGCCTTCATTGTCGGACTAACACCGAAATCCAAAACCTTGAAACCTAAGTCACGGGGTTTTGAAAGATCATAACTTGGCAACATTGAGCTTCCCTTTGTTATCAACATATCACGGGATCGCTGAATTTCTGAACTTTGGAAGAATGTCACGGAGTTTTGGAAATTCATAACTTTCTGACTTATCGCTAGATCATGGAAGTTAGAAAAAATCAGTTTAGTGTCCAATTTGGGCAAAAATTGTAAACCAATATTGTGCAATCACCCTATCATAGTGGGTTTTTATTATTGAATTAGTTAATTATGGCACTAAACTAAATGGCTTCATGTAGTATTTTTTTAAGGGTTTCTATGATTATTCTTGTTCTTTCAATTTTTGTAAGAAATTATATTTAATGGTCTATATTTTTGTTTGCTTGATCAACTATGTACTAATTTTTGGGTATGGGTTTGTGAAAACCCAACTATAATTTGTTTTGGCTATGAATACATGGTTGTTATAAGAAAAATGATAATGGATTGCGGCTTTGAGTATGTGACTATTATGAAAAGAATATTAATAGGTTTTGGTTATGAATACTTGAAGTTTTTGGGAATTATATTGAAGATTATTTGATTATTACCATTTTTACAGGGTGGATGGTTGTGATTATTGTCATGAGATTTCTATTGTTGAAAGTTGTTAGAGTGACGTGGAGGTGTTATGCCCTACATACACACCCCAACTTTTCGCTTGGAAAAGTCAGGGACCCCCTTTGCTTTCCTTCATTTCTTTGGTTTGGTCTATTGTGTTTGTACTTTGTCGTTCTCATTTTCGTCTTCTCTCATGCCTTGTTTTATTTTTGATTTTTCGGATTTGGGTTTTGGAAAGGAACTTCAACTTTGCACCTTGCGAGGGTTCATTTTCCTTGTTCCATCCTGATTCTGATCTCCGCTTGCTTGTCGTCTTTGTTTTGTCGGAATTGGGTTTCAGAATGGAATCGACACATGTGACACCTTTTGGGGTTTCAACTTCTGGTTTCCATCCTGACTCTGATCTCCAATTCCTTGTTTTTCTTGTCTAGTTTGGAATCAGGTATTGGGCTGAAACTGAAACCAGGGACCTTTCCAAGGTTCATGTTCTTGGTTCTGTCCCGATCCTGATTCCCGCATCCTTTGTGCTTTTTTCCTGTCGAGATCGGGTTTGAGAACTTTCTTAGAACCTTGCACTCTTTGAAGGTTCTTGTCTAGTTCCGTCCTGATCCTGATCTCCAGCTTGTTTTGCTTCGTCTTGTCTTCGATCATTGCATCGCTCATTTGTTTTGGTCATTTCTTTCATTTTCATTTGCTCGTTCAAGTCATGTCTTTGTTTTCTGGTTGTCATTTGGTCTCCTTCTTTTCTTCGTCTTTGGTTTTGCGTCATCATATGTTTGGTTTTTCTGTGTCATTGGTTTTTTTTTAAGTCATAAAAGCACAAAAAAATTAAAACATTTTAAAAATCACAAAAAATAAAAAATGATTAAAACACAAAAATAAACAAAAATAAAAATGCAAAAAAATACCAAAATTTAAAAGTAGAAAATTAGAAAAAGAATTATTAATAATAAATAAATGTTTTAATTTTAAAATAAAACAAATAAATAAATCTTTTGAAAAATTTTATTTTAAAAGATTTAAAAGAATTTGTTGTACCCAAACCAAATTTTTTGCTTCATTAAGGCATTTTGCTAATAGAGTCTTAACCTTGTTAAAATGATGTCAAAACACTATTTTTGGGCAAGTCAGGTATGGACTTTGTGTCAGTTTGATGTCTAGAAGATACTGGTAAAATTTGGAAAAATTGAAAATTAGGGTTTTTCAAGCCCCCGTTTTAGGCCTTGAAACCCTAAAAATTGAAACTTGTCAGAATTGACTGAAAACTGTTTTGTTTGGCTTATTTTGCTTCATGATCACAATGGTGAAGTTAGATTCAATTAAAACTCAGTCTAAGTCTGGTAGGTAGTTTTCACTTTTTCAGATGGAGAAATGAGATTTTTGGAGTCATCAATGATAGATGGCCAGATGTTAGATGTTGAAATCTAAGCCTAAAATGCTCAAATGGAGAATCTGTGGCGAGATAAGTGCTAAGTAATGCTTTGTCTCAGAGGATATTTTTCGTCGGGATGAAGATCATCAAAAAATTTCTAACTCTGGAGCACCAAAGCCCCTAGAGGCCAAGGGTGCCCTAGTTTTTAGAGGCCCAGGTGTCAATTTTGAGATTTGTCACTTCCAGGAAGATTTGTTAGGAATACTGTCAGCTTCACGATGAGTTATCCAGCCAGTTTGAAAGATATGTTCAACACCTGTTACGAGGAATTCAGTGAGAAACGAAGAAGGTGAAAAATGACTTAACACTGGAGGGAAAAGCACAACTTTTGAGAAAGGCGCCCATCTTTGAGGGGTCAAATGAAGGTTTCTGATCAAATGACACCTAGGATGTTTGTCTCACATTTTATCATGCTTCACAATGCATCCCTCAATGGGTGAATCTGAGTTGCTAAATTACATGAGCCAGAGGTCAAACGCGAGGTTAAATCTTGGTGAAAATATTGAGGCAAAAGCAAAAGAGCACATTTTGAAAAAGGCGCTTGAGCTTTTGGAGCCGTGAATGCCTTCTTTTTTATGATCTCACGTATTCATCCTAACCGTGTTACATTCATCTCTCTGTTTCATGTCTCCATCAGATCATAAGTTGATTCAGCAGCCTCTAGCCGACGTTTTTGTAATATTTTGGCCAGTTTAGAAAATGGCTCTGGGATGAAAAGAGCACATTTTTAAAAAGGTGCCCTTGATTTTCAACCCTCAAATGAGGTTTTCAGAGGAAGTTCTCTCTTGAGGTTGTTGTGTGGAATGAAGCCAGCTCCACAATGAGCTAGTTATCTAGTCTTAAAACTTTGTCAAACAAAAGTTATGGAGGATTCAGTTTTTCCTTCATACAAAATGAAGATGGAGGAAATTTGGCTGTCTAAGAAAAAGCACAACTTTTGCAAAGGACGCTTGGATTTTTGAGCCCTCAGATCTTAGTTTTGTAGTCTGCAGTCTCAAGGAGTGTTTTGATCAGTTTTTTTCCTGCTCTGCAATGCAACTGTTAGCCAGTCAATCGATGAGGTTAGTCAATCAGTGTCAGGGATTGAACAAAGGCTCTAGAGAGGTTTAAAATCCATTTTTAATAAAAAATGTTAAGTCTGAAGAAAAATGACAAAAGTAAAAGTTGATTTTTCAAAACTCAAAATCACATATGCACCCTAAAAAAGGGAATTTTAAGTATTATTTCAATATTTGAATTTTGAATTTCAATTGAAGTGAATGATTTTTGGGTTGTCATCTTCAGTTGACATCTTTGCATGTCAGGTTCTTTTTTCAGTTTTGCATGTTGAGTTAACTGATTTGCATGTCTAGTTAAATGGTTTGCATGTTGAGTTATTATTTTGCATGTTCTCTTACCTGAAGCACATGTCAAGAATTAACGGAAGCTTTAATGCATGGCACATGTCAAGATTTATCTCAAGATATCAAAGGATGGCGCTTTATTTAATATTTTTAACTGAAGCTTTAATGCAAGGCGCTTTATTTGGGATTTTAAACTGAAGTCTTGAAGATGGCGATTTATTTCATGTCAAATATTAAAGCATGGCACTTTATTTAGGGCACATTGATCATCAGTTAATTGTTTTGAGAGCCAATAATAGGCTACGCATGGGTTTTTTGAGGTCCAATCATAAGCCAAGCACCATTTTTAGGATTTGCATGCATTTACCACACTTTTGATAAGAAAGCCTATTTATTCAAACTTAGGCGTCCATTATTCTTCATCCCAAACAAAGAGAAACACGTCTTTCTTGAGCAAACAAGACTTTGAAGGTGCTACAGGTGTCATATTTTAGTGTTCTTCATAGCGGATTCAGTTTGTTCAGAGGAAGGATATTCCAAACTTCATTTTTTATTTGCATGCAGGTTTCATCAAACTCCAGTCAAGCATAGGCAATTTTCTACAGAAGCTTAATAAACAAAATAAAACTTCTATCTTTTGTCTTATTTCTTCTATTCTCATCTTAGGTATTCTTCGCATGTCAAAGAAAATGACAAAATATTGAGAGTTTGATCATCTGGGTTCACATACTTCAGCGACAATAGTAAAACCCATGTCTTAGATTTTTTTGAGAAAATTGCCCCGCAACTTTATTCTAAAGCTCTGTGTTTTATTCCGAGAATTCCTTTGCATGTGGGTTGAAAACACTTCTTTTTAAAAATCAAGCTATCTAGGTTGCCTTAGAATTTTGTTGTCTAATAAACCCATGTTCCAGATTTTCTAGGGAAAAATTGCCCCAAGTGAGCTCTAGAACCCCTACTTTTCTCGACTGAAAAGTCTTTGCATACCTAGCTAAAACTCACTTTTTCAAAATTTTATTGATCTGGGTTTGCTTAGAATTTGATTCTACACAAAACCCACATTTCAGAAAAATTCTAAATTTTTTTCCTGCAGTGAGCTATTTTTAGCCCTAATTAGAGCTTTTTCAGCCTTTTCAGAAAGTTGTCAGAATATAGCCGTGTTCACAGTCAATAGGTGAGTTTTTCAGAATGCAGGTCAACCCGATTGAATTCAAAACGAAATCGGTCTTAATCCATAATTTCATTAGAAAAGCTGACACTGATTTGCATCAAGTGTATCTGGAGGGTTGACAGGTGTAGTCACTCAAGGTTCGCCTCGTATAGTTGATTGTCTTCAAAGGCCAGTTTAGAGGGTTGGACACAGTTGGAATTTTGTGTGTGCAACAAGTTCACGTGTATTTCTCGCAACCTGAGTGTTCGTGGTCAAGCTTCGTGGTTTCATCATGCAACACGCTTTCATTGAGAAGAATCAAGAAAAGCATCAAAAGCGTCAAGTTGTAGGAGGAACAAAGGTTATCACTCCATTTATGGAGCTGCCAAAGTCACTCAGATCTCGTACCATTACCTTCTTGAGGATGGAACATATGTTAAACTTAATATAGTACAAGCCGAGTTTGAGAAGCTGATTCGTGATAATCTCGAAGGAGATCCTGTGGCGTCTAAGTTGGATCACATTTCAGTGATTACAGCTAGTTTCAAGAAGACGATTGAGGATGTTAAAGAATGCATGCAAACGATCAAGGATGGTGACAAGGAGTTGAAGAGGCAAGTTATCATTGTGGACAACGTCAAAGTGCCAGAGGACAGAGTGATCGATGAGTTCCAGGTCGAGGTGTTGGACCGAGATGATTTGGAGTGATTTGCCAGTTGGGACCTACAGTTAGTTTCAAGGATAGAGTCAGGAGCAATAGTTAACTCGAATTTCAGTCTCGAGTTCTCTTGTTGATTTCATACGTGCATATCTCTTCCTTGGAAATATCTTCACAGGAGTTAGGTTTAGGGTTTTCAGTTAACTGATGGTAGTGTTCAAGTTAACTTGCTTTCAATAAGGACGTGCATGCTTGCACATTGTCCATTTAGATTAGATGTACCGGTTAACTGATGGTAGCTTTCTAGTTAACTATATAGTTTTCTTTATTAGGGTTTAGCAATAAATCTTGCATGCATTGCAGGATTGTAGTTGACTCAAGGTGATTTTAGGGTTCCCTACACCTTTCGATGTCTATAAATAAGAGCTTTCAGATCATTTGTAAATAAATTTTGCACGAGAAAGTAATATATGTTGTGCCCACCTTGCCTGTAATATTGCTTATTTTGTATCTGTTCACAAGTATTTATTATAATAATGAATTGTTATGCCACTCGGGTTTCATGCAGTTATTATGGTGAATACTTATCTTAGTTAGATATAGTGGCTAGTTCGATCATAAATTGTATGCGTATCTCATCTATGCAATTTATTGTCCTAGTTGGCTATCCTTTGTGTTGCATTTATAATAAGCCTATTCAGATTAAGCAAATAGTTGTGCCCACCTTTCCTTCAAGTTGAGAATATGTACTTAAAGCTTATCGTATGATGTGTGTGATAATAAACTTATTCAGACAAGCAAATAGTTGTTCCCACCTTTCCTTCACGTTGTGAATTTGTACCCAATTTATCGTATATTTGTTGTTTCCAATAAACTTCTTCCCAGCCAAGCAAATAGTTGAGCCCACCTTGCCTTCACGTTGTGAGATTGTACCTAAAGTTTATCGTATAAGAACATTCCTGCTCCATTTCCTCATGCTCTGTTTTCTTGAGGGAACTGGATAGATTTAAAGTAGTTAGTTTAGTTGTAGTAAATGATCTGGGAAACCAGAAAATCCTTAGCTACAACGTTCTTGGTTTTCTTAACCTTGTGCCTCTTTTAGCTGAGACAAAAAGATAGGAATTAGTTTAGTTTACTTTTTCAAGCATTTTTTCCGCACTACGAGGGAGCTTCCCCTCCTAATTTGAAGAGCACTCATTACACAGTGTGCATAGCTGTTCGTACTAACTTACACTCCATAGGTGCTAGTTTTTACGCTAAAAGTTTTCTAGCGCCCACCATGGGGCATGAGGAAAGAAAACTTCACAAAGCTAAACACTTTTATTTCACAGGAATGACACTCTAGCATCCTATTGCATGATCCATACAGAAGCAATGGATGATAACAACAATAATGCTGACAAGTGATGTAGTACCCCTCCGTTTATGCTTATGCTTTTTGTTGTTATGTTTTCACATTGTTAGACCTATGATGCTTTGTTGGATATTTTGATTGCTGGTTTTGATCGATAGTGGATTATTTTGTGACATGATGATACTTGTTTGATGATTATTGATTTCAGGCATGATTGGATATAGTTTAGATGTTTAATTTCAGTTGATTATTGCTATGTACATGTTATGATGGACTAACAGCTATTTATTTCGTCAGTTTGCTGTGAAGTGTATTGGTGTGGAGAACGGAATCGCATCACTCGCTTGCGAGTGCCCTACGATATCTGTGATTTTCTCCGCACGGTGTGTCTGTTTAATGCTTTATTTTATATATATATGTATGCACGTTATTTGTTTGGTTGCAAGAATTTGCAGGTACATGACACCGACTCCACCTGGGTACTCAGGTCTGAGCGTGTCAAGACTCAACGGATACATTGATCGGGAGATAGTAGTTTGGTTTACCCTAGTCTAGCCTTTAACCCTAGTCTTAGTACTTTGTCTGTTTTAGTGCAGAGTCATAGGTAGTATTGTTATTTTCTGTTTGGATAAATCGTTTGAAAAACAAATTTGGTTAATTTTTAATGTTGGAACATTGTGTTTTAAATTATTGTTATTTAGATTAATTTTAAATATTAAAGAAATTACTTGCTTGATTATTTAATTAATTAATTAGCTTATTTGGTTAAATGGTTTGATTATAAAAGATCAAACTTATTTAATTAAATAAATTAATTAGTTAAATTGAAATATTAAGTGAGTAAATAGTTATATTTGAAAATTAAATAAATTATGAAAAATTGTAAATTAAAATTAAAATAATATGCATGAGATTTGTATAGTGGTTGTAAAATTTAATTAAATAAATAAATTAGCATGCAAATTGAATTGGCAAGATTGCTGAGAAGTGGAGAAGATATTTTCATAACCACTTCTCGACATGTGTGTGAGTGTAATAATTGCATTGGGGTTGTTGAAAATTTGTTACGGAGGATATTTTGGATCTTGGGAAAATTACAGAGGATGTCTTTTTCATTCACGGGAAATTGGTTTTGGCTCTGTAAAAATTCTTGGTAAATACTTTTTGATACTCTGTTGCAAATTTGTGGAAGATCTTTGGCTTTTGGTTGATTTTGGAATTGGAAGATCTTTGGCTTTTGTTTGTTTTGGAATTGGTTCTCGGGGAGGAATTGGTAGCTACAGGCAACAAAGGCAACATAAGCTTCTCTTCACCAGTAAGCAAAGGAATATAGGTATTTTTCTCGTAAATTTCATTTTGTTGATTTTGAAAGGGAATGCTTGAAAGAAATCAGTTTAATGAAAATCCCTGTATTTCTCTTCTCTGTATTTTGTTCTTTTATGAAGAATTAATGGTTTAAGAAAAACCTCTAGTTATTTTCTGTAGATAGTATTTAGATTTTGGGAAGGGAATTTATTTGTATAAGGAAATTGAAAACCTCTGGGGAAAGAAAAATGGATTGGAATTAAAATAATACTGTGCGTGAAGTTAGTGAAACCCTGAGGAATTAGATTATTTCCCAATTTCTCCAATAGAAGGTTTTTATTAATTTCTTCTCTCTGTTAAAACTAAACTCTGTTGGAATTTTTATAGATATATATATATATATATATATATATATATATATATATATATATTATATATAAATTGGATTGGGAATGACACTTAATAATTTTGTGATTATATAATTTTAAATCGTCGTACAGGCGTGAGTTTTTTTTTTTTAAAGACGGAATTAAAATTTCCGTAAATGCGAATTTAGATTTCGCAGTGTTAAAATTTTCGTTTAATTTACAATAGTAAAAATGTTTTATTTTTTATCAAAGCATAGTAGGCAGTGGAGGAGACGCAGGGGTCTCCGCCCCTCCACCCGTAAGGGGAGGCAGCGGCTGCGAAGGCAGCTCGGCGCTGCCCTCACAGGCAGCGCACAAGCTGCCGCTGCCACCGCGGCCCATTAGGGACGGCTACGAATGCAGCCGAAACCCTAACTTTAAACCCTTTGTTTTATTTCTTTTATTTTCTTTAAAAAAAAAGCAGGTTTTAAATTCGAAATTTGTACCTTTTATTGTTTTATATATATATATATAATTTATTATAATATATATTATATATAAATATATAATATTTTTATTATATATTATATATATTATATATTATTATAATGTTATATATATTATATATGTTTAAACTAAAATATATTTTTAATTGGAATATTAAAAGATTAATTTGTTATTATAAATTTGAAAAAATGTAATATATATATATATTAGTTTTGATTTAAAATGTGATATTTTTTGTAATTAAATCAATTAGATATTTTTGAAATTATATATATCACAATTAATTGCGTGGATATGTTATTGAACAAAGTAGAGATTTTATTTTTAAATTAAATGGGAAAATAAATTTAATTATAGATGAATTGTTTTGTTCATCATATTCAGATTGATTGGATTTAGTATATCCGAACTATAGACAATTACCTTTCTTGATTTATTTTTATTGTGTTCTTTTTGAGCAAAATTGGGAAAGTCTTTGTTGTGTAAGTCTTCCAGAACGAATTGTGTAAAAAGGGTGTTTAATTATTCAAACGTATTTCTTGTGTTAACTTGGGTTGTGCATGTGATAAATATTGTGATTTCATAATGTTGAGAAGTATTTGTTATTGTAAGTTGTACTTTGTGCACTTGTAAACCCTTGTCATAAAAACTTAGAAACCCTTGTTATGTTTAGGGGAGTGGCTATTGTGAGGGCCGACACACAAAGTGGTGTCAGGGTAACTTACAAATAGTTGGTAAGTTAGTGATAATTAAATGACACATTAGTTAGATTAAAATTCTTAATAAGATATTTGCCTCTCTTATGACTCTAGAGCTTCTTCAGTCATGAGTATAAGATGAGAAGGCCTAGAATGGCAAATCGATGTCTTGTTTCTTCAAGAGACATTCGATTCCACAATAGTATGCAATAGGGGCCGGGTTTCGTAAGAGGTTACCAGGGTAACCCAAGGATTGAGGGCCAGAACCTAGGAAGAAACACCAGGGTAACCTTTGCATCGTTGTGATGACACTCCACCTAGAATAACAGTTAACCTTGTATTTGTATTACAATCAATCGTCTAAAATCTGGAAGCAATGTAACCAATAGTCTGTTATGTACTAGTGTCTAGGGTTAGTAGATTAGGTCTAGGTAACCTTATTACTATCTCCTAGCACGGGGGGTGGACCTACGGGTACCACATGGTTGGGTGGAACATGCACCTTACTCCGTTGGGTCCCCAGTTTGATCACAGCATCGAGAGCTTCATGGATGGAGAACTCGCACTTGGAAACTTTTATGTATTTCATCATTGTATATTGTAAATCTTGTATTTAAAACATCCCTCAAATGTTGTGAGGAGATCACTTGTAAACTGTAATCATTATTGAACTACCTCATCAGATGGATGAGAATTGTATAATTATCAAATGAAATGTATGGAAAAACATGTATGTACTTTATTATGTTATCTTGAATGGAAAATTTCAATGTTATGCAATGTTTAACTTTATGTTATAAATCAAAATGTGCAATGTGAAATGCTTAAGTCACTTATGGAAAACTCAAAGTAGTGTAACGTCGCTTAGCCTAAGGAATGTATGCAACTAATTAACTTAATAATTAAACTTTAAAAAAAAAATTATTACACCTCTAAACACATTTGCAACATTCTTAGGTTATTAAGACGGGGCATTACAGATTGGTATCAGAGCCAAGGTTACAAACACTGGACGCTCTAGGTAATCACGAGCCCATTAGGTTGACCTAGTACGTAGTGTCGCAACTGTTAGCCTTGGTTGAATAGTATCTAAGATTTGTAATTGTTATGTGTAGGAACATGCCTAGGCGAGGAGGAAGAGGTCATGGTAGAGGTCGAGGTGGAGGTCGAGGGCCAATCCCTCAGGTTACTCCCCCTCCTAGCCCTCACCACAGTGATCAGGCAGAACAGATGGGTCAGAGAAATGAGGGACAAAATCCCGAACAGTCAGCAGTAGAGGGTTCTCAGATACGTCCACTATTAGAGGAGGTCCTAGCTCATCTTGGACCTAGACAGGCAGATGAGCAGGAGGTTGTCAGAGAGAGGGATAGATCCCCTAGGAGAGTAGAGGACATAGCACATCAGGATGCTATCATTGCAGGTCATATGAGGGATTTACTGAGGGCACGCCCTCCTACCTTTGATGGTTCAGGAGGTGGCTTAGAGGCTAAGACTTGGCTACTGGATTTGGGTAGATGCTTCGCCATGCACCCTTACAGTAGCAATACCCGTGCCAGATGCACTATTATGCACTTGAGAGGATTCGCCTCTACTTGGTGGCGCCTAGAGGAGTAGAAGCTCCATTTGGATATTGGTTCTATATCTTGGGAGATGTTTCTCGAGAGGTTCAGAGCACGGTTCCTTTCAGAACATTGGAGGCAGCATAGGGCTGACGAGTTCCATGATCTACGTCAGTTAGCTCTTTCTGTAGAGCAATATGAACGTAGGTTTTATGAACTTAAGCAGTATGCTGGTATTGGCGATGAAAAGCCTATGCTAGTACAAAATTTTATCAGGGGTTTAAACGCCCGCATCAGTGGTGGTGTCCGAGTCTTTGAGCCAAAGACTATGGAAGTCGCGGTGGAGAAGGCTCGCATAGTTGAGGAGAACCTTATTATGGCTTTAGGTGGGCACACAGGAGTGCAGATTGGGAGTGCTCCTACAGCAGGTTTTAGTCCACGGGGTGGACAGGCACAGACAGGTGGTTCCTCTAGGAACCAACAGACACCCACAAAGGGTGGGCAGCAACAACAACAAAGAACACCTCAAAAGAACAATAACCCTCAACCACAACAACAAAATAGTCCTCAAACAGGAAAGGGTCGCAACTGGTGGCGCAATAAGCGCAATAGGCAGGATCAGCCTGCGCAGAGTGCTCAGTCTACCGTCAGTAGGGGTAGTTATCAGCAATCCAATGCACCTTCGGGTGGCAGAGGATTCGGCAAAGGCACAGGTTGCTATTCTTGTGGACACAGGGACACATAGCTAGGCAGTGTCCATGAGAGGTCCTACTGGTTATGGGACTGACCTACAGTTTCAAAGCCTACGGTGGGAGATGTAGGACGAGCACATACTGTATATGTTGTAGTTAATGACCGCCAAGCCGATCACCAGAACACGGTGGTCGAAACTTCAGGTAAGTTGCATGGTGTTAGTGTTTCTATACTTTTTGATTCTGGAGCCACTGACTCCTTTATTTCACCGACCATTGTTGACCGTTGTGGTCTTGTGGCGGTAAAGCAAGGTGGTAAGTGGCAAGTTGAATTCGCCTCTGGGGTGAAAGTAGCAGTAGAAAACTTAGTACATAATTGTGAACTTAAAATTGGTACGTTAACTACCTTAGTAGATTTATATGTTACACCCTTAGGATCGTACGACATAGTACTAGGCATGGATTGGTTAGCATCTTATCATGCTGTAATTGACTGTCGACTTAAGAGAGTTAGTTGCATTAATGATTTAGGTGCAAAAGTGGAAATCGTAGGTATTCATAGACCTATCTCTTTGCGGATGATATCTGCTATGCAATTAAAGAGATGTCTTCATCAGGGATGTCAACTGTTTGCAACAACAGTTACTGATTTGGAAGAGGGTGAGAGTCGAGAGGTATCTCTAGATGATCATCCTATTCTTAGGGAATTCCCTGACGTGTTTCCCGATGACATTCCTGGAATGCCACCGAAGAGGGATATAGACTTTAGAGTCGACCTAGTTCCTGGAGCTGAACCTATATCTAGAGCTCCTTATAGAATGATGACTCAGGAGTTAGAGGAACTTCGTATTCAGTTAGAGGAATTATTAGAAAAGGGTTTCATTCATCCAAGTGTTTCCCCTTGGGGAGCACCTGTTATCTTCGTAAAGAAGAAGGACGGATCTCTTAGGCTGTGCATTGACTATCGTCAATTGAACAAGGTTACGATAAAGAATCGTTATCCTTTGCCTAGAATCGATGATCTTTTTGATCAGATTAAGGGAGCTAATGTGTTCTCTAAAATTGATTTGAAATCCGGTTACCATCAATTGCGTATAGCTGAAGCAGACATTCATAAAACTATTTTTCGAACTCGTTATGGGCACTACAAATTCACAGTAGTACCATTTGGGTTAACGAACGCACCATCAGTATTCATGAGTTTAATGAATGGTGTATTTCGTACATACCTGGATCGCTTTGTCCTGGTATTTCTCGATGATATTTTGATTTATTCGAGAAACATGAAGGAAGATGAAGAACACTTGAGACAGGTATTGCAATGTTTAAAGGAAAATCAATTATATGCAAACCTGAAGAAGTGTGACTTCTTTCAACCTGAAATAAAATACCTTGGACATGTAATATCTGGAAAAGGTATTGTTGTGGATCCTTCAAAGATCCAAGCTATTGTGGATTGGCCCGCGCCTACTAATGTAGGTGAAGTTCATAGTTTTATGGGTCTAGCTGGCTATTATAGGTGTTTTGTAGAGGGATTTTCTAGAATCGGTTATCCTATTACTTCTCTTCAAAGGAAAGGGAAGAAGTTTGTTTGGACAGAGCAGTGTCAGTTGGCTTTTCAAACACTTAAAGAAAAGTTAACTAATGCGCCTATACTCATTGTTCCTGATCCTACTAAGGATTTCGTAGTATGTACAGATGCATCTTTAGAAGGTTTAGGAGCAGTCTTGATGCAAGATGGGTGTGTGATTGCTTATGAGTCTCGTAAACTTAAAGATCACAAATTAAACTATCCTACTCATGACCTAGAACTAGCTGCAGTAGTGCATGCATTAGTTTGATGGAGGCATTTCCTATTAGGTCATCATTTTGAACTTCATACTGATCACCGTAGTTTGCAATACATCTTTACGCAACCTAACTTGAATGCTAGGCAACGACGGTGGATGGAGTTCTTGTGTGAGTATGATTTTGAAGTGAAATATGTTCAAGGCAAAGAGAATGTAGTGGCTGACGCTCTTAGCCGACGTCGTCATGAGATCTCTGCTACTACTCTTGAAGTAGATTTGAGAGGTCAAATAGTAGCTGCACTTCCTACTGATAGATTATATCAGGAAGTGAAGTCAGAGATTGAGTCGGGTAGACCTTTAGAAGGTCAATTTGCAGGTTATGTTTTAGAATCGGATGGTATATTACGACATTTAGGTCGTATTTATGTACCACATGTTGAGAGACTTTGTACATTAATTATGACTGAAGCTCATCGAGCTCCATATTCAGCTCATCCAGGTGTCAAGAAAATGCATGCTGATCTTCGACAACTGTATTTCTGGCCTGGTATGAAACATGATATTGCTGATTATGTATCGAGATGTCTTGAATGTCAGCAAGTCAAAGCTGAACATCAACACCCCGCTGGATTATTGCAGCCACATCTCATTCCTGAATGGAAATGGGATATTATATCCGTTGATTTTATTGTAGGGTTACCTACGTCATCACGTCGACATGATGCCATTATGGTAACTGTTGACTGTTTGACTAAAGTAGCTCACTTTTCACCAGTACGTTCATCGTACAATGCTTCATCCGTAGCTAGGATATTTATGGAGGACATCGTTAGATTACATGGGATTCCTCATAGGATTATATCGGATAGAGATTATGTATTTACTTCAGCCCTTTGGACTTCATTACAACATGCTCTAGGTACACAGTTGAACTTTAGTTCAGCGTATCATCCTCAAACTGATGGTCAAATTGAAAGAGTTAACCAAATATTAGAAGATATGCTTAGGATGTACGTAATGGACCAACAATCACGTTGGGAGGATTATCTGTACTTAGTAGAATTCACTTACAACAACGGTTATCAGAGTTCCATAGGTATGCCACCATTTCAGGCATTATACGGTCGTCCTTGTCGAACTCCTTTGAGTTGGGATCGACTTGAGGATAGAATATTACTTGGACCTGAGATGCTTCATGACATGGAGCAACAGGTTGACCGTATTAGAGAGCATTTGATAGCAGCTCAGGATAGGAAAAAGAAATATGCCGATGCACATAGGATAGATCGACAGTTTGCTGTTGGTGATAGAGTATTTCTTCGAGTGCGACCGCAAAAGAATCCAATCCGTTATGGAAAAGGCTCTAAGCTTGCACCTCGTTTCGTTGGGCCATTCGAGATTTTAGAGAGAATTGGTCTCGTGGCGTATCGAATCGCCTTACCACCCAGTTTGTCTCGTATTCATGATGTTTTTCATGTATCTGTTCTTAGACCATATCATCCTGACATATCTCATGTACTTGATTGGAATGCGTTACAGGTAGAGGACGGGCAGCTGGCTTTGGAGCCCGTGGCCATTCTACAACACCGGACGCTCGGTCTCAGGGGTCGAGACGTTGATCAGGTGAGGGTCCAATGGGATCCTAGCTATGAGGCTTCGGCTACCTGGGAGGATGCGACACGCATGAGGGAAATTTATCCCTATCTGTTCGCAGGCTTTCAGGAGCAAGCCTGATCCTAGGGGGGAGGATGTAGTACCCCTCCGTTTATGCTTATGCTTTCTGTTGTTATGTTTTCACATTGTTAGACCTATGATGCTTTGTTGGATATTTTGATCGCTGGTTTTGAGCGATAGTGGATTATTTTGTGACATGATGATACTTGTTTGATGATTATTGATTTAAGACATGATTGGATATAGTTTAGATGTTTAATTTCAGTTGATTATTGCTATGTACATGTTATGATGGACTAACAGCTATTTATTTCGTCAGTTTGCTGTGAAGTGTATTGGTGTGGAGAACGGAATCGCATCACTCGCTTGCGAGTGCCCTACGATATCTGTGATTTTCTCCGCACGGTGTGTCTGTTTAATGCTTTATTTTATATATATATGTATGCACGTTATTTGCTTGGTTGCAGGAATTTGTAGGTACATGACACCGACTCCACCTGGGTACTCAGGTCTGAGCGTGTCAAGACTCAATGGATACGTTGATCGGGAGATAGTAGTTTGGTTTACCCTAGTCTAGCCTTTAACCCTAGTCTTAGTACTTTGTCTGTTTTAGTGCAGAGTCATAGGTAGTATTGTTATTTTCTGTTTGGATAAATCATTTGAAAAGAAAATTTGGTTAATTTTTAATGTTGGAACATTGTGTTTTAAATTATTGTTATTTAGATTAATTTTAAATATTAAAGAAATTACTTGCTTGATTATTTAATTAATTAATTAGCTTATTTGGTTAAATGGTTTGATTATAAAAGATCAAACTTATTTAATTAAATAAATTAATTAGTTAATTTAAAATATTAAGTGAGTAAATAGTTATATTTGAAAATTAAATAAATTATGGAAAATTGTAAATTTAAATTAAAAAAATATGCATGAGATTTGTATAGTGGTTGTAAAATTTAATTAAATAAATAAATTAGCATGCAAATTGAATTGGCAAGATTGCCGAGAAGTGGAGAAGATATTTTCATAACCACTTCTCGACATGTGTGTGAGTGTAATAATTGCATTGGGGTTGTTGAAAATTTGTTACGGAGGATATTTTGGATCTCAGGAAAATTATAGAGGATGTCTTTTTCATTCACGGGAAATTGGTTTTGGCTCTGTAAAAATTCTTGGTAAATACTTTTTGATACTCTGTTGCAAATTTGTGGAAGATCTTTGGCTTTTGGTTGATTTTGGAATTGGAAGATCTTTGGCTTTTGTTTGTTTTGGAATTGGTTCTCAGGGAGGAATTGGTAGCTACAGGCAACAGAGGCAACAGAAGCTTCTCTTCACCAGTAAGCAAAGGAATACAGGCATTTTTCTTGTAAATTTCATTTTGTTGATTTTGAAAGGGAATGCTTGAAAGAAATCAGTTTAATGAAAATCCCTGTATTTCTCTTCTCTGTATTTTGTTCTTTTATGAAGAATTAATGGTTTAAGAAAAACCTCTAGTTATTTTCTGTAGATAGTATTTAGATTTTGGGAAGGGAATTTATTTGTATAAGGAAATTGAAAACCTCTGGGGAAAGAAAAATGGATTGGAATTAAAATAATACTGTGCGTGAAGTTAGTGAAACCCTGAGGAATTAGATTATTTCCCAATTTCTCCAATAGAAGGTTTTTATTAATTTCTTCTCTCTGTTAAAACAAAACTCTGTTGGAAATATATATATATATATATATATATATATATATATATATATATATTATATATAAATTGGATTGGGAATGGCACTTAATAATTTTGTGATTATATAATTTTAAATCGTCGTACAGGCGTGAGTTTTTTTTTTTTAAAAGACGGAATTAAAATTTTCGTAAATGCGAATTTAGATTTCGCAGTGTTAAAATTTTCATTTAATTTACAATAGTAAAAATGTTTTATTTTTTATCAAAGCACAGTAGGCGGTGGAGGAGACGCAGGGGTCTCCCCCCCTACCGCCCGTAAGGGGAGGTAGCGGCTGTGAAGGCAGCCCGGCGCTGCCCTCACAGGCAGCGCACAGCTACCGCCGCGGCGCGGCCCATTAGGGACGGCTGCGAATGCAGCCGAAACCCTAACTTTAAACCCTTTGTTTTATTTCTTTTATTTTCTTTTAAAAAAAAAAAAAATACGCAGGTTTTAAATTCAAAATTTGTACCTTTTATTGTTTTATATATATATATATAATTTATTATAATATATATATTATATATATAAATATATAATATTTTTATTATATATTATATATATTATATATTATTATAATGTTATATATATTATATATGTTTAAACTAAAATATATTTTTAATTGGAATATTAAAAGATTAATTTGTTATTATAAATTTGAAAAAATGTAATATATATATATTAGTTTTGATTTAAAATGTGATATTTTTTGTAATTAAATCAATTAGATATTTTTGAAATTATATATATCACAATTAATTGCGTGGATATGTTATTGAACAAAGTAGAGATTTTATTTTTAAATTAAATGGGAAAATAAATTTAATTATAGATGAATTGTTTTGTTCATCATATTCAGATTGATTGGATTTAGTATATCCGAACTATAGACAATTACCTTTCTTGATTTATTTTTATTGTGTTCTTTTTGAGCAAAATTGGGAAAGTCTTTGTTGTGTAAGTCTTCCAGAACGAATTGTGTAAAAAGGGTGTTTAATTATTCAAACGTATTTCTTGTGTTAACTTGGGTTGTGCATGTGATAAATATTGTGATTTCATAATGTTGAGAAGTATTTGTTATTGTAAGTTGTACTTTGTGCACTTGTAAACCCTTGTCATGAAAACTTAGAAACCCTTGTTATGTTTAGAGGAGTGGCTATTTGTGAGGGCCGACACACAAAGTGGTGTCAGGGTAACTTACAAATAGTTGGTAAGTTAGTGATAATTAAATGACACATTAGTTAGATTAAAATTCTTAACAAGATATTTTCCTCTCTTATGACTCTAGAGCTTCTTCAGTCATGAATATAAGATGAGAAGGCCTGGAATGGCAAATCGATGTCTTGTTTCTTCAAGAGACATTCGATTCCACAATAGTATGCAATAGGGGCCGGGTTTCGTAAGAGGTTACCAGGGTAACCCAAGGATTGGGGGCCAGAACCTAGGAAGAAACACCAGGGTAACCTTTGCATCGTTGTGATGACACTCCACCTAGAATAACAGTTAACCTTGTATTTGTATTACAATCAATCGTCTAAAATCTGGAAGCAATGTAACCAATAGTCTGTTATGTACTAGTGTCTAGGGTTAGTAGATTAGGTCTAGGTAACCTTATTACTATCTCCTAGCACGGGGGGTGGACCTACGGGTACCACATGGTTGGGTGGAACATGCACCTTACTCCGTTGGGTCCCTAGTTTGATCACAGCATCGAGAGCTTCATGGATGGAGAACTCGCACTTGGAAACTTTTATGTATTTCATCATTGTATATTGTAAATCTTGTATTTAAAACATCCCTCAAATGTTGTGAGGAGATCACTTGTAAACTGTAATCATTATTGAACTACCTCATCAGATGGATGAGAATTGTATAATTATCAAATGAAATGTATGGAAAAACATGTATGTACTTTATTATGTTATCTTGAATGGAAAATTTCAATGTTATGCAATGTTTAACTTTATGTTATAAATCAAAATGTGCAATGTGAAATGCTTAAGTCACTTATGGAAAACTCAAAGTAGTGTAACGTCGCTTAGCCTAAGGAATGTATGCAACTAATTAACTTAATAATTAAACTTTTAAAAAAAAATTATTACACCTCTAAACACATTTGCAACATTCTTAGGTTATTAAGACAGGGCATTACAAGTGATGTCCACCCCAATTACCTTGGGGTAATAACATTGGAGCTTTGGCTTTTGAGGTAAATCATGAGTTACCTAAAGGGTCAAGGAAGCGCTTTCCATAGTTTCATGGCGATGGAACTCAACACCCAGAGGAACATTTTTCTGCATTCACAACGGCTTACGCTGTCTTGCACGTGGCACGTGAAGACATCGCGGTGCGTCTCTTTGTTGAGACTCTTGTAGGAAATGCTGCCAATTGGTTCAATCACCTAGCGCCAGGAAGTATCACAAGCTGGGAAACTATGAGCGAGAATTTTTTTGCGAGATTCAAGCCCACTAAAGAGAGTCATGTTATTTTCCCAACTTACAAATTCAAAGATGGAACACAATGAACACATGAGGGATTTTGTAGCGAGATTTAATCATCTTGTTGCAAGAATTTTTGTTACACTCGATCCATCACCGAAGATTCTGATGAGCTATTTCACAAATGCTCTTCCATCAGAGATAACCTTCTTCCTAAAGATGAAAAAAGCAACAGAGTTGAAGAGTGTGCAAGAACACACCATCAAGTTGGAGGATAATATGATCACTTCCAACTTGATGAAAGAAAATTTCATTATATCTCCAATTCAACAATCGTACCAGCCAAAGAGAGACAATCTTCAGCCACGATTGCCAACATCTCCACCAAGATCAATGATTGAAGTTGTACATAGTGCATTATTTTGGCCTTTCCACTACAATGATGCACATTCCAATTCCACATGTCTAGAGAACTTGAGAATGGTCCAAATCATGGGATACACTGAAGTTGCTCCCAGTTCTAGTTTTTTACCAACACCAAGTTTGAATGTTATCTTACCACAAATGGACAAATTCGATAGAAACTCCACAATGAGATACTTTGATAAAGAACTCGAAAATGAAGAAGAAGAAGAATACTGTCAATACACTCCTCCTGTGTTCACACGTGCTCATCACTTCAAGGCATAGAAGAAGAAGAAGAAGAAAGGTGGAAATCAAATGAAGGGGGTAAAGAAGTGCCTCTCACTTCCAATCCCAAACCTTCACGTTAGATTACTATGCTAGTTGCTCAAGAGATGTCTTCAAAAAAATTTGACATCGTAGCTTCCACGATGAAAACCAAGGTACAAATCTCTCAACTAGAATATCTTTGGGATCATCCAGAAGAATTAGATCAGATTCTCAAGGTTGCAAAGAAGCAGGCTGTGCTCAAAGCATTTGTTCCAGCAAAAGAAAAGCTTGAAATAGGTCATGGTAATTATGCGACTCTGTCAAAGATAGAAATTGAAGACCAGAACATTGTTGAAAAGAGATCGACAGAGGAGAAAAAGTCATGGACAATACAGTTTGATGGAGGTTGTTTAAATACAATTTCAGAAGTAGGGGAATTGATCATCTCCCCTAAAGGACAGTTGCACTCATTTGTGCAATTGGTATTAACTAAAGCTGAGAAAGAGGTGATTTTGCAAGGCCTCAAAGATGCCAAGGACATGGGAATGAAAATCCTATGTGTTAAAGGTGATGTAGAGTTGATCGATGAGCCGGTCAAAGGATATTTTCAAGTTAGAAAAGATCACCTACGTCATTACAAAAATCGAGTTTGGAACTCAATCAATTGGTTTGAAGAATCCAACATCCCAAGGATAGATGACAACATAACTAATGCCTTAGGGGTATCAACTTTCCCATTTGTATAATATTTTGACTTTTTTCAGAGTACCTTTGCATGGATATATGAATACCTAAGAATCTTCATTCCATAAGGATTTCCTCCTGCAATTCCCAGGAGAAGAGAATTTAATCCTTTCAGGCAGAAACAACATCGATGGGAGGCTCTTCTCGCTGCCATGCAACGAACAATATCCAAAGCACTTCCGAGATGAAGTGAATTTTCTTTAAGTTTTTATTTTATGCTTTATCGTTATGTCGTAATGTTTTTCCCCGTTCTGTGATGTGTAGTCTTGTTTTAGGTGATTATTAGGTAAGTTAATGTTTTTTTTAGGTGATTAGGGAAGTCCTAACTTCATATGCCCAACTAATAAGTCACTAGTCTACAAAACACAGAGAATCTCGGGTTCTCCTATGCCGTAAGTATCCGACACGCTCCCCAGATGGAGCCTAATGTTGTACCCAAACCAATTTTTTTGCTTCATTAAGGCATTTTGCTAATAAAGTCTTAACCTTGTTAAGTGGTGTCAAAACACTATTTTTGGGAAAGTCAGGTATGGACTTTGTGTCAGTTTGATGTCTAGAAGATACTGGTAAAATTTGGAAAAATTGAAAATTAGGGTTTTTTAAGCCCCTGTTTTAGGCCCCAAAACCCTAAAAATTGAAACTTGTCAAAATTGACTAAAAATTGTTTTGATTGGCTTATTTTGCTTCACGATCACAATGGTGAAGTTAGATTCAGTTAAAACTTAGTCTAAGTTTGGTGGGTAGTTTTCACTTTTTCAGATGGAGAAATGAGAGTTTTGGAGTCATCAATGGCAGATGGCCAGATGTCAGATGTTGAAATCCAAGCCTAAATTGCTCAAATGGAGAATCTATGGCGAGATAAGTGCTAAGTAATGCTTTGTCTCAGAGGAGATTTTTCGCCGGGATGAAGATTATCAAAAAAAATTTAACTCTGGAACACTAGAGCCCTTGGAGGCCGAGGGTGCCCTAGTTTTTAGAGGCCCAGATGTCAGTTTTGAGATTTGTCACTTCCAGGAAGACTTGTCAGGAATACTGTCAGCTTTGCGATGAGTTACCCAACCAGCCTGAAAGATATGTTCAACACTTGTTACGAGGAATTTAGTGAGAAACGAGGAAGGTGAAAAATGACTAACACTGGAGGGAAAAGCACAACTGTTGAGAAAGGCGCCCATCTTTGAGGGGTCAAATGAAGGTTTTTGATCAAACGACACCTAGGGTGTTTGTCTCACATTTTCTCAGGCTTCACAATGCATCCGTCAGCGGGTGAATCTGAGTTGCTGAATTGCTTGAGCCAGAGGTCAAACGCGAGGTTAAATCTTGGTCAAACTATTGAGGCAAAAAAAAAATAGCACATTTTGAAAAAGGCGCTTGAGTTTTTGGAGCCTTGAATGCCTTCTTTTTTATGATCTCAGGTATTCATCCTGACCGTGTTACATTCATCTCTTCATTGCCTATCTCCGTCAGATCAGAAGTTGATTCAACAGCCTGTAGTCAGAGTTTTAGTAATATTTTGGCCAGTTTAGAAAATGGCCATCTCTGGGATGAAAAGAGCACATTTTTCAAAAGGCGCTCTTGATTTTCAACCCCCAGATTAGGTTTTTAGAGGAACTGCTCTCTTGAGGTTGTTGTGTGGAATGAAGCCAGCTCCACAGTGAGCTAGTTATCTAGTCTTAAAACTTTGTCAAACAAAAGTTATGGAGGATTCAGTTTTTCCTTCGTACGAAATGAAGATGGAGGAAATTTGACTATCTGAGAAAAAGCACAACTTTTGTAAAGGGCGCTTGGATTTTTGAGACCTTAGATCTTAGTTTTGTGGTCTGCAGTCTCCAGGAGTTTTTGATCAGTTTTTGTCCTGCTTTGCAATGCAACTTTCAGCCAGTCAATCGGTGAGGTCAGTCAATCAGTGTCAGGGATTGAACAAAGGCTCCCGAGAGGTTTAAAATCCAGTTTTCATGAAAAATGGTTGTCTGAAGAAAAATGCCAAAAGTCAAAGTTGATTTTTCAAAATTCAAAATCACACGTGAGCCCTAAAAAATGGAATTTTAAGTATTATTTCAATATTTGAATTTCAAATTTCAATTGAAGTTAACGATTTCTCGGTTGTCATCTTCAGTTGACATCTTTGCATGTCAGGTGCTTTTTCAGTTTTGCATGTTGAGTTAACTGATTTGCATGTCCAGTTAACTGGTTTGCATGTTGAGTTATTATTTTGCATGTTCTCTTAACTGAAGTGCATGTCAAGACTTAATTGAAGCTTTAATGCATGGTGCATGTCAATATTTATCTCAAGATATCAAAGGATGACACTTTATTTAATATTTTTAACTAAAGCTTTAATGCAAGGCACTTTATTTGGGATTTTTAACTGAAGTCTTGAAGATGGTGATTTATTTTATGTCAAATATTAAAGCATGGCACTTTATTTAGGGCATATTGATCATCAGTTAACTGTTTTGAGAGCCAATCATGGCCTAGGCATGGGTTTTTTGAGGTCCAATCATAAGCCAAGGGCCATTTTTAGGCTTTGAATGCATTTACCACACTTTTGATTAGAAAGCCTATTTATTCAAACTCAGGCGTCCATTATTCTTCATTCCAAGCAAAGAGAAATACGTCTTTCTTGAGCAAACAAGACTTTGAAGGTGCTACAGGTGTCATATTTCAGTGTTTTTCATAGCAATAGATTTAGTTTGTTCAGAGGAAGGATATTCCAGAATTCATTTTTCATTTGCATGCAGGTTTCATCAAATTCCAGTCAAGCATAGGGGATTTTCTACAGAAGCTGAATAAACAAAAACAAAATTCTATCTTTTGTCTAATTTCTTCTATTCTCATCTTAGGTATTCTTCGCATGTCAAAGAAAACGACAAAATATTTAGAGTTTGATCATTTGGGTTCACATACTTCAGCGACAGCAACACAACCCATGTCTTAGATTTTTTCGAGAAAATTGCTCGCAGCTTTATTCTAAAGCTCTATTTTTTTATTTTTATTTTTTATTTTTTTTTTATTTTTTTTTTTTTTGAGAATTCCTCTGCATGTGGGTTGAAAACACTTCTTTTTCAAAATTGAGCTATCTAGGTTGCCTTAGAATTTCGTTGTCTACAAAACCCATGTTCTAGATTTTCTGGGGAAAAATTGCCCCGAGTGAGCTCTAGAACCCTTGCTTTTCTTGACTGAAAAGTCTTTGCATGCCTAGCTAAAACTCACTTTTTCGAATTTTTATTGATCTGGGTTTGCTTAGAATTCGATTCTACACAAAACCCACATTTCATAAAAAATCCAAAAAATTTCCCGTAGTGAGCTATTTTTAGCCTTGTCCAGAGTTTTTTAGCCTTTTTAGAAAGTTGTCAGAATATAGCCGTGTTCACAGTCAACAGGCGAGTTTTTCATAATGCAGTTCAACCAGACTGAATTCAAGACCAAATCGGTCTTAATTCATAATTTCATCAGAAAAATTGACACCGATTTGCATCAAGCCTATCTGGAGGGTTGATAGGTGTAGTCACTCAAGGTTCGCCTCATATAGTTGATTGTCTTCAAAGGCCAGTTTAGAGGGTTGGACATCGTTGGAATTCTGTGTGCAACAAGTTCGCGTGTATTTCTCGCAACCAGAGTGTTCATGGTCAAGCTTCGTGGTTTCATCATGCAACACGCTTTCATTGAGAAGAATCAAGAAAAGCATCAAAAGCGTCAAGTTGTAGGAGGAACAGAGGTTATCACTCCATTTACAGAGCCGCCAAAGTCACTCAGATCTCGTGTTGTTACCTTCTTGAGGATGGCACGTATGTTAAACTTAATATAGTACAAGCGAGTTTGAGAAGCTGATTCGTGATAATCTTGAAGGAGATCCTGTGGCGTCTAAATTGGATCACATTTCAGTGATTATAGCTAGTTTCAAGAAGACAGTTGAGGATGTTAAAGAATACATGCAAACGATCAAGGATGGTGACAAGGAGTTGAAGAGGTAGGTTATCATTGTGGACAACGTCAAAGTGCCAGAGGACAGAGTGATCGATGAGTTCCTAGTCGAGGTGTTGGACCGAGATGACTTCGAGTGATCTGCCAGTTGGGACCTACAGTTAGTTTCAAGGATAGAGTCAGGAGCAACAGTTAACTCGACTTTCAGTCTTGAGTTCTCTTGTTGATTTCATACATGCATATCTCTTCCTTGGAAATATCTTCACAGGAGTTAGGTTTAGGGTTTTCAGTTAACTGATGGTAGTGTTCCAGTTAACTTGCTTTCAATAAGGACGTGCATGCTTGCACATTGTCCATTTAGATTAGATGTACCGATTAACTGATGGTAGCTTTCTAGTTAACTGTATAGTTTGCTTTATTAGGTTTTAGCAATAAATCTTACATGCATTGTAGGATTGTAGTTGACTCAAGGTGATTTTAGGGTTCCCTACACCTTTTGATGTCTATAAATAAGAGCTTTCAGATCATTTGTAAATAAATTTTGCACGAGAAAGTAATATATGTTGTGCCCACCTTGCCTGTAATATTGCTTATTTTGTATTTGTTCACAAGTGTTTATTATAATGATGAATTGTTATGCCACTCAGGTTTCACCCAGTTATTATGGTGAATACTTATCTTAGTTAGATATAGTGGCTAGTTCGATCATAAATTGTACGTGTATCTCGTCTATGCAATTTATTGTCCTAGTTGGCTATCCTTTGTGTTGTGTTTATAATAAGCCTATTCAGATTAAGCAAATAGTTGTGCCCACCTTTCCTTCAAGTTGAGAATATGTACTTAAAGCTTATTGTATGATGTGTGTGATAATAAACTTATTCATACAAGCAAATAGTTGTGCCCACCTTTCCTTCACGTTGTGAATTTGTACCCAGTTTATCGTATATTTGTTGTTTCCAATAAAATTCTTCCCAGCCAAGCAAATAGTTGAGCCCACCTTGCCTTCACATTGTGAGATTGTACCTAAAGTTTGTCGTATAAGAACATTCCTGCTCCATTTCCTCATGCTCTGTTTTCTTGAGGGAACTGGATAGATTTAAAGTAGTTAGTTTAGCTGTAGTTAATGATCTGCGAAACCAAAAAATCCTTAACTACAACGTTCTTGGTTTTCTTAACCTTGTGCCTCTTTTAGCTAAGACAAAAAGATAGGAATTAGTTTAGTTTACTTTTTCAAGCATTTTGTCCGCACTACAAGGGAGCTTCCCCTCCTAATTTGAAGAGCACTCATTATGCAGTGTGCATAGTTGTTTGTACTAACTTACACTCCAGAGGTGTTAGTTTTTATGCCAACAGAATTTAAAATTCAATAAAACAAATCTTTTAAATTTAAAAGATTGAAGCAATTAACTTTTGTTTTCTTGTATTTCTAAATGTTATTTTTCTGCTAAACTAAATTGTATGGATTTGTACAATCTTGCCACAGTCTAAAATCAATCGTGGTTGATAAATCACTAAATCTAATTTCATTTTGTGTTGATTGCATGTAATTTCATTTTGATTTGAGTTCAAGTTGTGTTGATTTTCCTTTAGACTGGTCTAAACCCTAGGTAGGGTAACCTATGAGAGAATAAAATGTAGAAAATTCCATTCCACGGGTGAGAACCTCGAAAACTTGGTGGAATGGATTGCCTTGATGTGTATTTTTATGCTTCAAGATTGCAGAGGCAGAAAATGAGATTTGGCACGTGTGGAGTTGTTGCTATGGTCTAATATCTTCATGTATCAGGCCTAGGAGCCTTCGAGACTTAGGGTATTGGTTGTAAAGCCTTTGAGAAATGATCCACATGTTAGGAGAAGGTTATTTGGACCAGTTATGATATGTTGAAGGTCTTAGAATGAGTGTTGAATCCATGTGAAGCCTTGAACACATTTGGAGCATGCCTAGTTGCCTAATTAGGCATAGTCAAGAAATAGGACAGTCAAAATTTGGATCATTTCATACAAAAGAACCCTACCTAGATTTTGGATATGTTTGAGAATGTCCAAAAGGGTATCTGAAAATGTACTTACATTTTTAATGGCATGCTTGCATCACAAGTTATGTTTGAAAAGCTATGTTTGAAAGGCTACAAGGAGGAATGAGGGCTTGTGAAGGAAAACCCATGAATTGAAGACTAAGAGTTGCAAGAGTGGTTGTTTTTGTGTGTGTTATAAGATTTCATACCCCCTACTCTACATAAAAAGGTTAGGATTCTTGATTAGTCTCAACAAAGAGTCCAAAGCAACATCCCAATTCAGCTGTCTAGTTCTTGAAGTCAATCCAATTCAGTTTTGATCCTTCCCAATTTAAGTAATTAGAGACCTTCTTACCAATGCTTCTTTTTAGTCTGATTCTAACTTGTTGAGGGTTGTCACTAGCAGACAAAGGAGCACCAGTGAGCCAAACATCCTCCCAAAAATCAGTTCTAAGCCCATTTCCAACTATCACTTTCACTCCTTTAGTTAGGGTTCCTCTAACTTTTAACAAGTTATTCCAAAAGACAAAACCATGAGGTAGCTCCTTCTTCCCATGGAAACAAAAAACATCCTTATTATTTAGGTATTTAGCCCAGATGATCTGTACCCAATCCTTTTCACCTTCCAAAAGAAACCAACCCATTTTTTCCACAAGGGCTTTGTTAAACATTTTTATTCTTCTAATCCCCAGACCTCCTTCCCTCTTCATAGTGCAAACAGTTTCCCATTTAATGAGTGTCATTGTCTTTCTTTCTTCTACACCTAACCATAAGAATCTCCTTTGAATCATTTCAATTTTCTCAGAAATATAAGTAGGGATGTTGAACATAAAAAGGTAATAAACAGGTATATTTTGTATGAAAGCTTTTAAAAGTTGAACCTTCCTAGCAAAGCTCAACAACTTGCCTTTCCACCCAACCAGTTTCTTTTGGATCTTTTCCACAATGTAATTCTAGTAGTTATTGTTTGGATTTATGGAAATTAAAGGTAAGCCCAAGTAAGTGTTGGAAAATATGCCTCAACTTGCTGGCTTGAACCTCTCTTAAAGACTTGGAATTTTTCCATTTGTTGGCCTTCATTGTCGAACTATCGCAAAAATACAGAACCTTGAAACCTAAGTCATGAGGTTCTAAATGATCATAACTTGGTGACATTGAGCTTCCTTTTTTTATCGGCATGTCATGGGATCGCCGAATTTCTGAACTTTGGAACTCATGTCGTGGAGTTTTGGTTGGAAATTCATAACTTTCTAACTTATCACTAGATCATGGAAAGTTGGAACTTTGGAACCCATGTCAAGGGGTTCTTGAGTTTCATAACCTCTTGACATAGAGATCTCCTTGTTGTCAGGGCATTCCATGTTTTCGTAACTTTTTTCGTAGAGTTCTGGAGTTTCATAACTTAGCGACTTAGCGATCTCTTTGTTATTTGGATGTCACAGGTTTTCAGAACCTCGTAACCTTCGACATGAGGTTATGTGGTTTGATTTTTTTAGCGACTTGGCAACAGAGCGATAGGCGATGGAAGGCATATGGTGGGATCTGATAGGTTGGTAAGGACAAATGGTGGCGTGTATAAGCATATGGAAATTATCGATTGGATGATCGTGCAATTCACATCCTTGTGAATTTTGTTGCAGTCATCAGTGTGAACGTGGGTAGCTCAAGTGGTAACCGACATTGGAGGGAAAATCAATTTAACAACTACTCCAACAACAAGATTAAATGAAGATTTGATCTTCATGATGGCGACACAGTTTACAGAGGTGGTCAAGATCAAATCAGATTGGATGGACAATAGGATGCATTAAATGCATATTGAAATCATTTGTATCCTAATTGAATACTGCACAACTCGATGAAGGCTGTGGTTTTGTGGTTCCACATTGTATGCTTTACGAGCATTGTAATAGTGAGAGAAGAGTACTATAATCGGTGTGTGAGGTCAATCAAGGGATTGTATTGTTGCTGTGAGTTAACATTTGAGAGTGAAGTCTGTAACTCTGTATGTAATCTATTTACTATAATACAAAGTGGCTTTACTTGGTGTGTGGGTTTTTCTCCCATAAGGATATTCCCACATAAATCTGGTGTTATCTCTGTGTATGATAATTTTTCTATTCTTTTGTTTTGTGAATGTGCATCTCAATGAATGTAACTTGTTAAATGAATGTTTTTATGTACTTCTTTCCTGAGGATTTCACATTAGGAAGGCATTTTCGTACTGGGCTTTCCTTACAACTGGTATCAGAACCTGGACAACAGTGCTATCCTTGTGAGTAGGGCTAGTTTTTTGTGCTAATTCAGTTTAGTGGGAGTCTCGCAGTGAAAAAAATAGTTTGTCTTATTTACAGTTTGAGATGTCAAGCACATTAGATAGAGTAGAAATTGAATAGTTGAATGGCAGAAATTTTGAGTTGGGGAAACTCAAAATGGAAGACCTATTGGTGGATAGAGACCTCTAAATTGTTGTGTCTGGAACTATGCCCCAAGGTATGAAGCAAGAAGATTGGGACCTCATAGATAGAAAAGCTAGAGGATTGATAAGACTTTGTCTAGCCGATTTTGTACTCCTAAACGTCCATGAGGAGAAGAATGCATCTTCATTATGGAAGAAACTTGGTGAAATTTATGAGGGGAAGTCTCTGGTGAATAAGTTATTCCTGAGGAAGAAGTTGTACTCCTTGAAGATGAAAGAAGGTGCATCTGTAGCAGACCATTTGAATTCATTTAATATGATTGTTGCTTAGTTGGCCTCTATGGGTGTAAAGATAGAAGAGGAGGATTGTTGTATGCTTCTATTATGCTCCTTACTTGACACATGGAATCATCTGGTAATGGCTATTGGAAGTACAACAACCAACTTTAAGATGGAAGACGTGGTTGCTTCGCTATTGTCAGAAGAAATGTGGAGGAAGTCTTTTGAGATGGCCAAGGAAGCCCTTGTTGTTCGGGGTAGATCAAAGGAAGAGGCAATAAGAAAGACAAGAAGTCTAAATCCAAATCTAAAGGGAGATCAAAGTATCCTGGCAAGAAGTCCAAGGTGAAATGTTGGAATTGTGGGAAGACTAGTCATATTCAGAAGGATTGTAAAGAGGAGAAAAAGAAGAAGAACTCTTCAGACAATGACTCTTCTTAGAGTGATGTTGATGCCTTCATTGTAGCCTTGTTGACTCAGGCATCAGATGATGTCTAGCTGATTGACTTAGGCGCATCTTTTCACATGACATCTCATAGAGATTGGTTCACTAAGTCTGAAAAGTATGCTGGTGGAAAGGTGTACCTGGCAAGTGATTCATCTCTTGAAATTGTTGGCCATGGAAGAGTCATAATCCAATTCCCTGATGGAAGAATCAAAGGAATTGACGGAGTACTATACATACTAGGTTTGGCTCGTAACTTGCTTTCTGTTAGTAAGTTGAATGATGTTGGTGTGCAAGTTTCCTTCTCGAGTGGAGGCTGTAAAATGACTAGAGACTCAATGTTGTTGGCTAAGGGTGCACACATTGGCACTCTGTACAAGTTGGATGCACGTCCTGTTCAATGTAATAGCGTGTCTGTAAATTCAAGCAAAGTTGCTTGTGTAGAGAAGGAGAATGAAGTTCTTTTGGGTGCAAATTCTTTGGAGGTGAAACTCCCAGCGGATAAAACCATGCTATGGCATCATAGACTTGGCCACATAGGAGAAAAGGGATTAAAAGCCTTGAAAAATAAAAATCTAGTAGAAGGGCTTGTTGATTGTAACCTTGAGTTCAATTTTTGCAAACATTGCATTTCTGGAAAGCAACACCGTGTTTCATTTTACTCTAGTCCTCATAAGTCTTCTGGTATACTGGATTATGTTCACTCTGATGTATTTGGTCTAGTGGATGTTCCTTCGTTATCGAAGTCTAAATATTATGTTTCTTTAATTGATGATTATTCGAGAAGGGCATTTGTGTACTTTCTTGAAAGTAAATCAGAAGTGTTTGGTCGGTTTAAAGAGTTTAAAAACTTGGTAGAAAATTAAATTGGAAGAAAAATTAAATGCTTGAGGATGGACAATGGCGGCGAGTTTTGTTCTGTAGATTTTGAAATGTATTGCAAAGACCATGGGATTAAAAGGCATAAACTACTTCTTATACTCCACAACAAAATGGAGTTGCTGAAAGGTTAAATAGGACGCTAATGGAAAGAGTGAGAAGTATGTTGAGCGGTGCTAGTTTGGAGAAAAAGTTCTGGGCTGAGGCTATGTCTACAACATGTTACTTGATCAATCGTTCACCCATTTTGGCTCTTGTTGACAAAACACCTATGGAAGCGTGGTCTGGTAAGAAGCCCTCTCTGAGACATATTCATGTCTTTCGTTGCGACACATTTGTTTATGTGCTGAATGAGAAAAGATCTAAGTTGGAGAACAAGGTTGACAAATGTATTTTCATTGGCTACGAAATTGGTGCGAAATTATCTACAAGCTTTGGAATCCTGTGACTGAAAAGGTTGTATACAAGAAAAGTGTAATCTTTCATGAGCTGAAACACACTAGTGGATCTGCAGTCAGAGATGAAAGAAGAAAAGAAAGAAAAAGTAGTTGAAATTCCTCGAACTCCAGATAAAGAGAAAATAAAAAGTGTACATGAAACTAAGGAGAGCTCAAGTAGTTTGAAAGTTTTGCACATGAAGAATAACCACAACCTTAGCCTTGCCCTGTGAGGAGTTCTACACGTGAGAAGGGCAACCTAATAGGTATGGATTTTCTATATTATATTCGAACTGTGCCTATTCTTTGATTACTAGCACTAATGAGCCTAGAACTATAAAGGAGGCAATTAATATGTCTGATTCAAATTCCTAGTTGGAAGCCATGAATGAGGAAATGGTGGCATTGAAGAAGAATGAAACCTGGGAATCGGTAGCCCTACTTGAAGGGTGAAAGCGTATTGGCTTTAAATGGGTATTTTTGAAAAAGATTGGTTTAGATGGCAGTGTTGAGAAGTATAAAACTCGGTTGGTCGCGAATTGTTATTCCCAGCTGGAGGGAATTGATTATGGAGAAATTTTTTCTCCTATAGCTAAGTTGACATCTATCAGATTTCTTTTGTCACTTGCAACAACGTATGACTTAGAAATCGACCAGATGGATGTGAAGACAACGTTTCTTCATGGAGAGCTGGAAGAATAAATTTATATGTTGCAACTTGAGTACTTTGTTGAAAAAGGTAAAGAAAATCTAGTTTGCAAGTTAAAGAAATCTATGTATGGTTTGAAGCAATAGCCTAGAATGTGGTACCAAAAGTTTGACACTTTTGTGTTGTCATTGGGATTTGTGAGATCAAAATCAAATCATTGTGTTTATTACAAAATTGAAAATGATCGTTTGCTTATTATTGCATTGTATGTTGATGATATGTTTTTCTTTGGGAATAGTAAGGGTGTGATTTCTGTTTAAAAATCTCAGTTTTTAGCACAGTTTGAAATGAAAGATTTAGGTGTAGCAAGGTATATTCTAGGAATGGAAATCAAAAGGGATAGGGGAAGTAGAAAGCTTTGGCCTAGCTAGAGTAAGTATATCAATACTGTCTTGGAGAGATTTGGTATGATAGATTGCAAGCAATTAGTTATTCCAGTGTTGCAGGGAATGAAGCTATTTGTTGAAGATTGTCTAAAGTCTCCTATTGAGATGGAGGACATGACCAGGGTGCCTTATGCAAGTGCAGTTCGAAGTTTAATGTATGCAATGGTTTATACAAGGCCAGACATTACCCAATCAATGGGAGTTCTTAGTCATTTTATGGCTAATCCAGGAAGGCCGCATTGGGACGCTGTGAAGAGAGTTTTCAGATATTTGAAGGGTACTTCAGAGTATGCTTTGTGTTATCATGGAAACTCGATTTCATCACAAAGATCTCTTAGCATTCGTGGGTATGTGGATTCTGATTGGGCAGGGGACATTGACAATAGAAGATCCACCAGTGGATACATATTCATGTTATTTGGTGGTGCAGTGAGTTGGATGAGCAAGCAATAGGCTGTAGTCACTTTATCTACTACTAAGGAAAAGTATATGGCAGCACCACATACCTGCAAAGAAGTCATTTGCCTTAGACATTTGTGTTCTAATGTTGGGTTTAATGCAAGGAAGATTACTATTTGTTGCGACAATCAAAGTGCTATTTATTTGGGAAAAAATCCCACTTTCTATGCTAGGACGAACCATATCGATCTTCAGTATCATTTTGTTCGTGATATGGTGGAAGATGGAAAGGTTAATTTGGAAAAGGTGAATACTTTGGAGAATGTCACCGATGCATTGACAAAGCCTTTGAGCACAGACAAGTATAGGTTGTGTGCCAGTTTGATGGGCCTTGGGGCCTATGACTTTCAATAACTTCAAGTTTAGAGGAAGCCAATAAGTCTTCGCCAAGTGGGAGCTTGTTGGAAAATATTCCTCAACTTGCTGGCTTGAACCTCTCTTAAAGACTTGGCATTTTTCCCTTTCTTGGCCTTCATTGTTGGACTATCGCCCAAATCCAAAACCTTGAAACCTAAGTCACGGGGTTTTGAAAGATCATAACTTGGCAACATTGAGCTTCCCTTTGTTATCAACATGTCACAAGATCGCTGAATTTCTAAACTTTGGAACTCATGTCACAAAGTTTTGGAAATTCATAACTTTCCGACCTATCGTTAGATCATGGAAAGTTGGACCTTTGGAACCTATTTCATGGGGTTCTTGAGTTTCATAACCTCCCCACATAGTGATCTCCTTGTTGTCGCGACGTTCCATGTTTTCATAACCTTTCTCGCAGAGTTTTGGAGTTTTATAACTTAGCGACTTAATGATCTCTTTGTTGTTTGGATGTCACAGGTTTTCAGAATGTCGTAACCTCCGACATGAGGTTTTGTGGTGTGATTTTTTTAGTGACTTGGAAATAGAGTAATATGCGATGGAAGGAATATGGTGGGACCTGATAGGTTGATAAGGACAGATGGTGACATGCATAAGCAGATGGTGATTATTGATTGGATGATTGTATAATTCACATCCTTGTTGTGAATTGTGTTGTAGTCGTCAGTGTGAACGCGGATAGCTCACTTGGTAACCAAAATTGGAGGGAAAATTAATTTAACAACTACTCCATCGAAAAGATTAAATGAAGATTTGATCTTCATGACGATGACATAGTTTGTAGAGGTGGTCAAGATCAAATCATATTAGATGGATAGTAGGATGCATTGAATGCATATTCAAATCCTTTGTATCCTAATTAAATGGCGATTGGCTATATGAAGAGGGTGGTTGTGTGGTTCTACATTGTATGCTTTATGAGCATTGTAACCGTGAGAGAAGTGTACTGTAATCGGTGTGAGGTCAATCAAGGGATTGTATTGTTTTTGTGAGTTAACATCTAAGAGTGAAGTCTGTAACTCTGTATGTATGCTATTTACTGTAATACAAAGTGGCTTTACTTGGTGTGTGGTTTTTTCTCCCGTAAGGGTTTTCCCACGTAAATCTGGTGTTATCTCTGTGTATGATAATTTTTCTATTCTTTTATTCTGTGAATGTACATCTCAATGAATGTAACTTGTTAAATGAATGTTTTTCTGTAGTTCTTTCCTGAGAATTTTGCATTAGGAAGGTGTTTCCGCACTAGGCTTTCCTTACAGTAAGTAGCTGGTAACTCTGCCTCCTGGAATCCTAAGATATTAATTACTTTGTCCTTAACAAACTGGCTAGTATTGAAAAAATAAATTTTACTTTTCTGATAATTGATGAATTGGCCAGATATTTTAGCATATTGGTCAAGAATTGCTTTCCATTGTTTTGCTTCTAAAATAGATGCCTCCCCCATAAGGATAGTATCATAAAAAAACTATTGATGTGAAGCAGGGGGAAGGGAGGACGCAACACAAAAACCTTTTAAAGTTTTATTTGCAAAATGTTTCTATATGTTACGGCCCAACACTTTAGCAACAATGACAAACAAGTAAGGTGATAATGGGTCCCCCTGTCTCAAGCCATGACCTAAAGAGAAGAAGCCTTTGGGAACCCCATTAACTGGGACAAAATACTTTAGAGTAGTGACACAAGATCTGATAAGGTTGAGGAACTTACCATCAAAGCCAAATTTTTCAAGAACAACAAAGAGAAAGTTTCTAGAGACCCAGCCATATGCTTTGGAGATATCCAGTTTCAATTCCATACCCTATTTTTTGTTGTGATCCATTGAATGTAACACCTCATGGGTGTAAATAGTGGCATCCAATATTTTTCTTCCTTGGACAAATCCCTTTTGGTTGACCGCAATCATTTTATTCAAAACTAGTTTCAGCCTATTAACCATAATTTTAGATCAAATCTTATAGGTAGTATTGCACAAACTGATAGGTTTGTAGTCATTCATTTAAATAACATCATTAGCCTTGGGAATTATAGCTATTAAAGTAGTGTTCATTTGATTTAGTAGCCTTCCCTATCTAAAGAAATCCCTGACCACATTGAACAAATCAAGAGAGACTATATCCCAATAAACTTGGAAAAAACTTGGGGGAAATCCATCCAGTCCTGACGCTTTGAAGGCACCAAAGGAGAAAACAGCCTCCTTCACCCCATCCATAGAAACAACCTTAGACAATTCTTTTAAATCCTGCCCCATGATAACATGGGGAATGACTTGCAGAAATTCATTCAATTCAAAATTATCAACCTTTGGTAGTTCAGGAAAATTTGAAGAAAAGGATACAGCCTCCCTAGCAATGTCCTCTTCATTATCAAGTCTTGTCCCATTAGAAGTAATTAAAAATTTGATACTGTTTCTTCCTTTGTGTTTCAAAGTGGATTGGTGGAAAAACTTTGTATTCTTGTCCCCTTCCCTTAACCACTAAATTCTTGATTTTTATTTCCAGAAAATTTCCTCATTTTTGATTATTTTATACCATTGAGATCTCAACTCCCTTTCTTTATTACAGGTTTCATCATCCAAAAACCCCAACTCCATTAGATATTGAATCTCCTTGATTTTCAAGTTTAAATCTTTCTTGGTGGCAAAAATGTTCCCAAAAAAATACTTGTTCCACCCCTTGACCTTTTCTTTGACTTTTTTCAACTTCTGAGCTAATCTATACATAGGAGTTCATCACAAGGAAGATTCCACCACTCCTCAACCAAAGATTTGAAGTTTGGATGAAATGACCACATAATTTCATACCTAAAAGGGTAATACCTTTTAGTCATTTTATCATCCCAATCCAGGAGGAGAGCACTATGGTCTGAACCTATTCTAGGGAAGGCAGTAAGAGAGAGATTTTGTATTATTTTCTAATTAGAGGAAACAAGAAATCTGTCCAATTTAACCTGGATAAGATGACTTCCTTATCGCCTATTGGACCAAGTAAAGAGAGCCATTTAAAGGAATGTCCATTAACCCCACTGAGTTGAGGAAACCTGATAGGTCCATCATGCTATCAGAAAAATCAGTAAGACCTCCACTTTTTCTGAGGGGTATAATGAGGAGTTAAAGTTACCCCCAAGCATCCATAACTCATCTTTTCTACTGGCAATAATTCCTTCCAGCATGTTCCATAAATCAAGCATGTCCAGTCTTGAGTTTGGGCCATAGATATTGATTAGATTCCATTTGACTGAGGTAACACTATCTTCCCAACTGACTAAGAGACTATTTTTATTACTTAAATTCAATCTTCCCGCAAGCCTAGAAAGGTTCTGACAAGTTGCAATCCCTCCCGAGGCTCCTTCAACATTACTGACTTCAAAACCGGCCCCAGGCCAAAGCCATTTTAGCACTTTCTCAAAGCTTTCTTTTTTCATTTTAGTTTCTTGAATTGGTAAAACATCTGGTTTCACATCAGCTAAACAATCTTTTAACAAATTCTTTTTATAGGGGCCATTAAGTCCCCTTATATTCGAAGAGATCATACGTATTAGAACAAAACAGGAAAAGCAATATCACTTGATACTACTCCAGGTAGGAGAAAAACTCCCCTTACTTCTTTCTTGATTTGCTCCCTGCTAGGGAGTCAAGCGTTCTTTGCTTATCCGTAGCCACATCTCTTGTTGTTTCTTTAATCTTTGCCTCCTTTAATTGAGGTCTAACCTCTTTGTTGTTTCCTCCCACATCCAGTTTCTTCTTTTTCCTTGATTTTTTGTTTATCCACTCTTCATCTACCATACCCTCTTTTTGGGGAGAGAAAGAGCTTATCCCACTTTTACTGGTTTCATCTTTACCTTCCTTCTCATTTTTGTTTTCTGGCGTTTGAATCTCCCCCAAGTTTGGGTCTGTTGTAGGGGATTCCATAGAGGGAGTCAGAGGATTTTCCTTTTGACTGATAATATCACCCTCCTCAGGAAGCTCACCATTCTGTTCAACTCCCACTAGATCAAGAGATAAGTTTTTCATGCTGTCCACCTTTCCCAACTGTGCTTCTAGATGATTTTCAAAGGGAGGTGGGGAGGAGAGCCCATCAGCGGTCCCCTCCGAAAAGGTCCCAACCACATTTTCCTTTGAAACATCCTCATTCAAGTTCAGACCTTCCATGTCTTGCACCATTAGAAGAGGCGTCCTTATCTTATCATATATCATCAAAGCCTTGTTAGGAGTAACTTGAATAATATTTTAATTTTTAGTTACTTGAATAAGATCAACAATTCCTTATCTTTTGTAGCAATTCAAAATCTGTTTATGAAAGAATTTTGGATGATAAAATATGTGTTTATCTCCTTGTAGTAGGTCAATCCTATAACAGAACCACCTATATTCGTTTGAAATACTAAAATATTGTTGTAAGGTAAGACTAAGCTAGCACTAGCACTTCATTAATATTGTTCTTCAATCTAAAAAATTGCATTTTTGCAAGTTGTTACCCAATGCAAAAGATTTACCACCCTTAGTTATAGAGTGTAAAGGTGCTACAATGGTAGAGAAAGAATTGATAAATTATATTCAATATGGAACTACACTCAAGTACTAGTTATTTCTGGATTGAAGCTCTGTAAAAAAAATTATATCAACGTTTCGGATCATACTCCATGATCCATCATATGTGAAACGAAACCTCATATCATGCTGATGATGGATCATTGAGTATGATCAATTTTTATATCAACGTTTCCGATCATAATCCATGATCCATTATCAGGATGATATGTCAAACGAACATCATATCATGCCAATGATGGATCATAGAGTATGATCTGGAACGTTGATATAAATTTTTTAACACAATTTCAATGTAGAAATAACTAACGCTTGATTATCATAGACTCTGAAAACTTTATGTTGTTAATAGAATTACAATCACTCCCCACGATCAACATCTAGAAACCAGAAGAGGGGTCATTGGCAACACCATTAAAAGGCATGGTGTCCATCTATAAGATGGAACGCCAACCCCAAAATAATTAATATTGATTGATCCGTGTCTGGTGGGGGCACGTCGAGTAAAGGAATGGACACCCATTAATGATCCGTGTCTGGTGCCAGCATGGGAACCACGTGAAGGTATGGGACACCATAACCTGTACGAGAGCTTTTGAACACCCATCAACAACCCTGTGGAGGATTGCGTGGAGGAAAGCGTGGGTTCTGTGGTTTCATGTATGACTGTTTTCCTGCTCAATACTCATCTGTATGAGCAAACAAATGTCTTTCCTTGGTTTACATTCGGTGGAGATGGAAAGAAATGGGAATCTGGGCATGGGCGGATCACTTTTGCTGTGTTTTATTTCATTCTAAAACAATTCTGTAGTTATCTGTTAAATGAAATCCTTTGAATATAAAGTTATCAAAATGGCATCTTAAAAAAATTAATGTTACCAGAGAAAATATTACAAGGTATGGAGTAGTTCTGCAAAATTTTAAGGTTTGAGACAATTGTGAAACTATTCGAATCCAAAAATTCCTTTGCAAGGAAAATATGGAAAGCTATTAAAGTGTGGCCAGCCTTCTGAACACTTCAAAAATTTGACATTACTGTTAAACAAATCTTCGGGAAATGGAGTTTGATTCAGGAAATATAAGTGTCTGGTTAAAGTTTGTGTCGTTGAGTGTATTGCTGAGAGAAAAATTTAAACCATGAAAAATCAGGTTAATTTTTGTCAGATGAACAAGATCGCAGCTAGATTTCAATATAATTATTAAAATTTAGTTGATGTAGATAAATCTAGTGAAGGTCTAGTCAAAAGTCTGGTTTAAATTTTAAATGTTATAAAGTTCATTTTTAGTTCCTATGAAATCTTTAAACATTTCATTTGGATATTCAAACTAAGTTGATGTTAGAAATGACTAGAGGGTTCATTTACGTATCTTTCTTCTTCATTTTAGCTCTTGTTTTGATGGAGTAAAATAGTTGAATTTTTGAAAGTGAATATTAATTAGGTTAAAGCAAATCCTGGTCTAAAAAAAATAATTATCAGATTGATGTACTTTGCATTCAGTAGTACAAAAATTGTCAATCATCTACCAATCTTATGTGTAAGACGGGGACCCAATACTTTAAACAATAAAACGATTCAACCCATTGATTAACATATAGCAAACGTACACATATAAATTTAGACTATTTGAAACATAAACTCTTGTTCATCTCAACTCTTAATTGAGAAATAGGAGAACTTTTAAAGGGAAACTGTTCATATAATTAATAGGGTATCACTCTCCAGTAACATTAATATTTCCTACAGGATGGTAACCCTTGATAACTTCAAGACATATTCCCAAAATGATGGATAGACTTATGATATTTAGTGGTGAATGCAAACACACTCTAAAGGATTTTATAAGATTAACTTGGTTAGATGTAATGATTGAATGATAAAAGATAACATAGCACAATAGGCTTAGGATACTCGTGTCCATAAAGCCACATAGTAATGTGACACTATCTTATTCCATTCCAAAGATAGATTTGGTCAAATATTTATCTCTTTAATTTTATTAGTTTTGAGATCATGTGGTTGTTTTACGTACACTTGATATATCAAATAAATGTTCATTAAGATTTTAGAGAATATTAAGTAAATAATTCAGTAAATATTGGATAAATATTTCTAGTGATTGTAAAATGATGTAACACATTATTACTTCTAATTTTTTAAATATTGTAAATGGTAATTAGAATTATTATTTGAATCATTTACTCATCATATCCTCTCACCTTGTTTAATAGGGACCTTTGTAATTAGAGAATGGTGAATAATATTTTGATTCAATCTAATATAGATTATATTTTAAGAACTTATAGGTGAGTTTCTCTTATGATTTAAATTGCAAAGTTAGATTGGTATCAAATTGGGATAGTATGCAAGGACATTATTTTTGAAGTATTTTCTCTCACCTTGTATGAATTTATGACTTAAGTAAACTTTATCTCTATCCTACTGATTATATAGTAAATTTTATGTTCTTGGAAACCTAGTTTCCTATAAAAATAAAATTCTTAGGACTTGGGTATTCAATACCCGATAAGGAAAATTAACAAATATCAAGTCAAGAGGAATAAACCTAGGTTATAGGTAAACATGGAATTTTCTCTTCACTTGCAAACTTAGCATTCAAGAAAATATTCTTGGAATGTGTGGTATAGTATATCCTTAACTAGGTTTCCTTTCCTTGTTTCACCTAAGTGGGTGGCAGTTGACGGTGAAATTGTGTGGGGAAATGGACCCTAGAAAGGGTTGTGTACCCACTCACACAATTTTACAACTCATAGAATAGGGGAATATGATATAGTTGATTAGGGAATTGATTTTAGCACATTTCGATGCTATTGGGTTATGATTGTAGTGAAGTAAAGCTATATTATGAATCCTAAGGGTAGATACCCTTATTTTGAGTAACCAAGTATGAGATGAAAAAAATCAAACTACGAAGCCTCTGCACGTTACATATACAAGGCCATCCGAGATGACCCCTTGAGGCATCTAGGTCTGACCCTTAGGTTCCATCCTTCTAAGGCTTGTTTTAAACTTAGCATTTCCTCTCGATGTTATGCATACCATGTTCCTCCTTAAAAATCCAATTATAAACTACCATTTGTTTTATCTAGCTAAAGTAATGGTATGATTTATCTTGATTATCATGTAACTATTCATTGATCCTATGATTATGCATCTAGTCATGTAGGCACCATGCAGGTATAAGTTTTGGGGGCGCAAGAAAATACAACATGATGGAATGCAAGAGAAACTTGAGTAAGTAGGAGGTATGTCATGTTGTTAGCTAAAATAAGTAGTCATTTATTGTTTTAGAAATTGAGCCATCATTAACTTGATTGCTATCTAACAATTATTGTCGATTGTGGCCTTAAGTTAATGTATTACGTTATTGTTTTAAAAAAAGAATATATATTTGCAAATCAATCAATTTTGATGTAGATTAGTTAGGTTGTGTTGTGTCAATTGAGTGTCTGAAAGGTGGGCATGGCAATAGATTAAATATTGAACCATTCACAACAATATCCTTACTAACAAGGCCTAATTGTCTCACAAACAACAATCTTACTATTTGATTATGGTTAAAAGGAAATAATAAATTCCAATATTTAAACTTCAATTAAGTAATAGTGTTACTATGTGATAATTAAGAATCCTATCAATGCCCTTTTTTGTTAAACAACAAATTGGTTAGAATCAAGGGAAGTATTAATAACATTATAATTAATAGTTGAGGATAACAATGATACTATCTCTAGAAACTATAGAAATTATAAAATTAGCTCTAATATCAAAAGTAGCATAAGTTTCAATACTAAGGGATAATGCGAAGGTTATTTATCATTGTCAATTAATCATTTATGTAAGTTCCTATTTATTAATTCAATATTGGGTTGAATTGATATTATAAAGAATTGAGATAGTCACTATTAATCACTATTGACATATCAATATTGTTGATCCTCAATGGATATTAATAATGGTATTAATAATAGGATTAAATAAAAATAATAATAATGATGATATCTAGATATCTTAATATTAATATTACTATTATTATTAGTATAAAATAATAACTCAATATTATTAATCCTTTGGGTATTATCTTTTATTGGAATTAGAAAGTGTTAGAATTTATTGGGATTACAATAGTAATATTAATATTAATCTTGATTTTAAATGTAAATTTTAGTTAAATGTAAATATTATTTTGATCCAATGATTTATTGATAATCTTGTTACCATTAATCTATGATTGAGCTAATTAAATTATAATTTATTATTAGCAAACACTATTATTCTCATTCAATAGTTGTTGTTTTATTATAAATGAACTAGTTAAGGATTAATTGGAGAATACACAATAATAACATTATAATCATTGTTCAAAATTAGGCATGTCAATAATGAGGTCCACACCAATACAAAATTCAATGACATTATTAGAATTAAAAAAATATAATAATAATATCATTAATTTAGATTTAATGTTAGAAAGTAGGAATTAAGATTTATATTATATTAATGTGGAGCTAATTTAAGTTATAATACAAGTAATAGTAATTACACCAAAATTGATTAGTATTAAAATTTTCATAGGTGCTATTATTCTAGTATTAATAAAAGGAAATATTAATACTAGTGTTAATATAATGTTCAATTGTACTATGCTATAATTTTATGGAGTGATTAGTATTTAAGTAGTAATATCAAACCTATAATAGAATTCGTTAAAGTAATGTGTCTAGCATGACCTAGAGTGCTAGTGTCAACATGTCTTCTCTTTTAGGGTGTGCGAGATGGAATCCACACTCTCATTAATATTCACTTTCCCGCACCCCGCTCTTTGGTGGCATGCCAGTAACGGTGTTGCATGATCAACATCATTCAATGTGTCTGGTTTGTTAACATGTGCACACATGATTGGTAATGAATAGTGTTTATACATTACTATTTTAAAAAAATTGTTGGTTGTGTTATTGCCCTATGTGTGAGTTTAGGGAATGACACATATGCATATATAAATAATTTATATGTATTTATATGTAAACATTATTGTAACGCCCTGCCAAGGAACCCAAGAGGACAACACAATTAAGCCACAATAATGGAACAATTTTTTTTTTAAAGAATAATAGTGAAATACATTTAACATATCTAAACACATAATCTAACCTAAGTCCTCTAAGGTTCCATGACTACGCTACTAACATCTTTATTGATCAAGAGCTAGGATTATTCATTAACAAATATGTTAACATGATTTATATAACAATCAAATTCATTTTAATCCACCACATTAAATGAATCTACATTAAGTATTTTAGTAGCATGTCATCAGATAAATAGCATTAAAGATCATTTATAAATAACCTACAAATATATATACAAATTCCATTACATGAGAATACATCATAATTCGTTACATCATTACATTGTTTACAATAATGCTTCCCTGAATACAATTGGGAAGAATACATCAAATTATAATAAATGGTACAACTGGGATACAAGTCCAATACATATACATAAATGACTGTCTTCTCGATCTGGAACATGAATTGGATTCAACTACACAAGGTACAACCTCCACACACACAAACAAGTAGCAAGGAAACACAATGGAGGAAAAAGCACCAACCTCCCGACCATGTGGAATCCTAAGGTCCACCCCCCATGCTAGGATATAACATAAGGTCCCACCACAACAAACAATCAAGAAGATAGAATGCTAACATAACAAGGCTAAACATAACTCCAACGCAACACTGCAACAACACTAACATCACATAGACACAAACATTTCTTCCAGAGGAATTCACACAAAAGAAAGGGAAAACATAACTAGGGAATGCTAAAATACAATAGGGAAGAGTGTCATCACATGGTCCTGGCATGGGTATTCCTGACAGTCTCCAATCTCTCACTAGACGTCGACTCCCATCTATGGTTGTCCCGGTAAACCTCTCACTAGGTCCCAACCCCATAGGGTGACACATGCGGAACCAACATTCCTTTCACAAGGACAAGGAAGTTGATCTTTCCAACTATGCCTTCTCAACCCATCCTTAGCCTAAACGAGCACTATAGGCATGGTGAGACATCCAATTATCTTGTTTAATGTGAAATCTACCCAACCCCCCATTTTTAGGTTATCACTGGATTAAGAAACTCTCCAATGGGTTGTCCTAGTCACCACTTTAGGTTTTGACACCTATTGAGAGCCACTCCCCCTACTTGCAACTAGTAAACCCTACAAAAAAGCAAGGAATTTACCATCTTGCACACTTAACCTAGTCACATTAATCCCACACATAGAGCAATGCATTCACCATCTCGCTCACATATCCCAATCACAAGAAAGTATACCCAATACAAGGCATAGAACCTCTCACACACACCTCAAACACATTACCAACCACTTCCATGTGAAACAAACATAAGACTCATACATATGCAAAAACACTCCCCCCTAAACCTCTAGAAGACTACCATAACAACTTTGCACAAATGACTCCCATTTTAAACAATGACCCAAAATCACCTTGATTTCCCTAATCAAACACCATATTTAATGCAATCATGAAATACATGGTGTATTTTCTACTCAATTATTAAGTAATTATAAAAGAATTCAGTGTTCATAATTAACAAAGAAAATAATCTAATTTTCTCATTTAACAATTCTCTCGATTATTTAAATGTAAATCAATTAATTTTCCTTAGTTAAATTTCCAATTTATTTATCTACGAGATCAATTAATCATAAGGCAAAACGCATTACCATATAGCATAAAGAGTATATTGAATGAATCACAGCCTAACGCCTACACTTGCCCATCGAATCAACACACAACTCAATATTAAGTTGATACAAATACAAAATGGAATCACAAGTGTTGAATGCAAAAATAAAGCACGATACAACCATTCATCACCCAACATATAGAATAACAATCAAAATCAAAGTATTCCATATTGCATGCCATGCAAAAAAATGTTTTCATCGAATTCCATACACATTGTAAATACTGAATGCAATGATCAACGAATACATTGAAATCCACTATGGCTGTCGAAATTGTTTGCAGTCAAAAGTAAAGCTCATTAAGTTCACAGTATATAGCATGGACATGGGATTACATTCGCAATAACCAAATGCATAAGATCAACGCAGAAAAGAAGGATGCCATTTACATAGTATCGAATGCAACTAACTCACAGGAGGAAAACGGGGAAAGCCATTCCCAGGCACAAGGCGAAGCAACGATAAAGATTTGAAGAGAGACCCAAAACTTCCCAAACAAATTCCATCAATTGGGGTTTAGATCGAATGCCTCCATTATATGTTATTTAAAGGAGTGCGATGATTGCAGGCCACACAAATTGGTTTGTTGGAAAGACTTAAAAAAAAAAAATCAAGCAAAAGCAATAGGTTGGGCATAAGGGAGGCACCCAAAATGGATTAACTAACTAAACTTGAGAGCTTTCAAGAAAACACAAATGACGGTGAGGGACTGATGACAAAAGACTTCAAAGAGATACCAAGTTGAGGAATGCACTGGTTGTAAGATATGCACAAATAGGATTTAAATCTATCTAGAATATAACGATTGTAGGATATACAATCAAACCCATATTTTATTTATTTTAATACAGAATTAAATGGATTGAAATCACATTTTTAAGCAACATCAAACAGTCAAGTATACGTTTTTGACAAACAAAGAGAGAGAGAGAGAGAATTCAATTGTAGTAATCAGAGAAACAAAACAAAGCCAACCTAGATCCAACACTGGTTGAGACGTAAATTCGGTGTCGAGATCAATCTTCTACAACAATAACAACTTCTTTGAAATCCCCAAGCAATTCTTCCTAGAAACCCCCGAATTCCCACACAGGATTCACAACATAAGAAATTATCTTGCAGACAATTTTTTTCTCCTCTTCCCCGAAACCAAAAATCAATAATAATGAATATCTCTTGAAAAGATAATTATTTACAAAGGGAAATCTCTTCTATTTTTGAAACCAAAAAATCTAATAAGATCTCTAAAATCTCCAATAAAACATCAAGATTCCTTTTGACAATCAGTTTGAAGTTATGCATGTGCTCCACAAAAATATTTTCTATCTTTTTGATTATTTTTACTATTTATCCATTATCACATTTCATTATAATTTGATTTTATTTAATATTACATTACACTTTTAAATTTATTATAAACCATAATCATTAATAAATATATTTATAGTTAATTATCAAAATACTTGGTACTTTATAATTTAATTTAATGAATCAGTTAACCAAGAACAGAATTTATCAACCAAATTTAAATTAAAAAAACCAAATATCAACAACAATTACCTAACCATAATCAGGGTCGAAAAACAAGAGCAACTAACTGCAGACAATAGACAACATTGATGAGGTGACGAACCAGATACTCATCCTCTTTGAGGATGATTGCTAGGGTAGGGGACCAAATGTTATCTCCATTCAAAAATTCCATTGGGTTTAAGGCACGCTTAAACTTGCCAATTCAGGTGGAGTCGATGCCTAGTACCTGCAACCTGCAACACACAAACGGTCGAGCATATACATAATCATACAATCAGGTACACCGTGAAAGGAAATCACAGCGTAGCAAGGTACTCACAAGTGAGTAATGCGACATTGTCCCTTTCACCAAAACACATCAACAAGTAACCACATCAACTTATAACAATCAGTTGCATAACAAACAAGATAAGAACAATCACCAAATAATCACATAACAACCATGATCAAATAATCACATAATGCTCATAATAAGATTAATCCACATAATCAATTAAGTCCATATACTAGTCATAACATAAGCATAAAACACCAGTAATAGAAGTATCATCAAACTATTATCGTAGCAGTAAGTCAAACATCAAACAAAGTGTCATAATGTCTGATCCTAAATAGATCAACTACCAGTCTAACAGAGAACAGTATGAGGGGCACTACAATTATCATATACTTGTATAGATAAACCATGTTGCAAAAATTTCATTAAGGCCATGGGGACTAATTTTCTAGACATGTTTTGAATTGTTAAATTCATGAGAAAATCCTATGAGTATTTTTGACAATGACAAGGAGTTAATGTAGTCCTTGGGTACTATGATCCTTCATGTGCATTTACTCCTACCATGAGTTAGTAACTCAAACTAATGATCCTTAGGAAAAATACCATTGAATATTGTCTTTTCATTTTTTATGGTGGTGTTAGTGAGAGGTTTTGGTCATTATTCTTTTTCAAATATTGAGAGATTAGGAATATGGCTATGTCAATTTGTCTACATTTTTTTATGGAGAACCTCCAATAATCTCGACAAGAAATATTGGTTTTGTTATTTATCAAAAAAGATTTGAAAATAGACATATCTATAGGAAGAAAGAAAAGTTTGCATAAAAAGGGGTCGACATATCCCTATTATTTGTAGACTTCTTCAATGTTTTTTGTTGGTCCATAAATTTTATTAGTGACTAGTAATAATCATTACTTAAACCTCTTTAGTTGAATAGACAATAAAATATTTTATTATGTTTTTCTATTATCATAGTGTGTTTTTATTAAATTGAAATAATTATGAAACTAAACTATATGGCTTCATGTAGTATTCGTTTAAGGGTTTCTATGATTATTCTTGTTCTTTTAATATTTTTAAGAAATTACATTTAATGGTCTATTTTTTTTTTGCATGATCAACTATGTACTATTTTTTTGGTATGGGTTTGTGAAAACTCAACTATCATTTGTTTTGGCTATGAATACATGGTTGTTATGAGAAAAATGATAATGAATTGTGGCTTTGAGTACATGTGATTGTTATGAAAAGAATATTAATAGGTTTTGGTTATGAATACTTGAAGTTTTTGGGAATTATATTGAAGGGCTTTTAGTTATTACTATTTTATAGGGTGGATGGTTGTGACTACTGTCACGAGTTTTCTATTGTTGAAAGTTGTTAGAGTGATGTGGAGCCATTTTTTAGGAAGGAAAATCCAATTGTACATGTAATATGGATTTAGTGTTTGATAATGGTGAGAAAGTGGTATATAAATTATTTTTTTCATTATTGATATGTATAAAGTATCTTTATTGGTTATCTCTACGAGGTTTGAATAATGAAGGTGATTGAAGTATATCTAACAAATAAATGGGTTATTCTAGAGAAAAAGGTTGATAGAAGTTTCATATGGGAAATTTGTCTAGATTATAAATCATAAATGTGATTCAAAATTGTAAAGAAGAATAATTCCTCTATGTAAATAATGTTCCTGATGTATTGCATGGTTTGAGAATTTTTTATTTTGTCATTTATTTTTCTTAGGAAATAGTGTAGCCAACTGTAGATTTATTTTGTAAATGTAGTTCAAAGGTTTTATATTGATATCAAAATAGTGATATAGTTCATTATAGGTATGAGAACTAAATATAATTATTTTTCATTATGGCTATAACATTATTAGTTGATTGTTTGTTTATTATTTGTGTTGAAAACTCAAATCTTGATGTGATTTTCTATTTGGATAAATAAAATTATATTTTTGGCTGGGTGATTGAGTCAATTACTCATTCATTTCCCTTTAATTAGGATAGGAGTAGGGATAGGACAAGGACCCATTGGTAAGGGTCCTCCAACACAAAAAATATATGGTTTTTATCCAATAATGGTGGGAGAAAAGTATATGTTGTAGTGTTTTAGAATTCTTCTCCATGAGTATTATTTCATAATGTTTTGAGATTTATTTTATTAATCATTATATTAAAGGAAATTTTTAAGATGATTAAAAAATAATGTCATGATTTTTTTTTAGAGAATGGAAATAACTCTTGTTTGAACTGCTCAATTTTAATAGTTAAATGAATATTAGTTAATTTAGTTTAAGTTAAAAAGACTTCATGATACTAATGATAGTCCTTGAAGTTACTTATGATGAAATATTAATTCTAATTGCTTTTTATTAGATTAGCAGGGAAGGACCTTGATCACATACAACGTTTTCTAATAATGTAACTAGAAAATGAAACCTTTAATAGTAGTTTTGTCTAGTCAATAAAAGTTAGGTTAAGGTTATAGCACATAGGATTAAGTGAAAAATATAACGTATTAAATGTTTAAATTTTCACATGTGGGATTCAGTTGTTTCCTATGTGCATCAAATTAGAAAATATAGAATGGATGGGAAACTCAATCCCACCTGAGTCTCCTACGCATGTTAGTTTAAAACATGAATGGTAAACTCTATCAAGGTGAACTTATTGAAAACTTAATAGGTTAGATTTATCCACTTAATCATATACAACATATTTTTAGCCTTACATTATCTTTTAAGCCTTGTATTTAAGAAAAAATAGGATATTTTTAGGTGTTCATTATAGAATAACCTGGGTGTGTGCAAGAAGTTGAGTCCACTTTTTGGCCAAAAAGTGGAAGTGTTTTATCTGATTTTCAGCATTTGACACATTTGACCTTAAAATTTGAAGCACTTAGAGATGAAATCTTTAAAAAAGTCACTAATCATAAAATGTAGTGCTCGGAGATAGTTTCCAAATATGTAATTTATTTCAATACCCAGATTGTACAAATTGAGTTTTAATAGGCATTTCTAAAAACCACTGTTTAAAAGTCATTTTTTTTAACCATACCATGCACGTGTACGACATCCATATTTTGACTTAAATTATCATATTTTTCTAAATCCTTTTGGGATAAGTTTTATGACTCACTGAAGCTTGTTCTTGATATTTTTTTGTATTTTTTTATTGAATATTTTTTTTTGTTAAATTTTTATTAGGCAGATTTGTCGTTTTGAAAAATCGTCATGTGTGACATGCATAAGATGACCTAAACTTATCATTTTTTTATTTTTTTTTTTAAATTGAAAAGAATTGTCTGAAGTTTGTTCTCGTGCAATCCGTTTGTCAAAATGTTATGTTGATCAAAAGTTATTAAAATAGTAAAAAACTCTGATATTGAAAGTTTATGGACCGATTTTATTAGAAATTAATTGAAAAATAGAAAAAATAATCCAATTGCAAAACAAATTACATATTTAGAATTTGCATTGTTTCATCTAAAATGGGTTTTAATTTTGTCAGAAAATTCTGCAAAAAAGGTCGTCAGCCATATGTCCAAAGTTGGTATTTTTCTTTGACATTGTTAGGACCTTCAACTTGCAGGTCAAACCAGGTTGAAGGTTGAGGTTCGGACTTCCAAAGCTTTTCCTGAACCAAAAACCTAAGCAAAAACCCGACCACAATGCAAAAGGCAATTCAAATTTAAAATAAACGGGATCCCGTTTTACCCGACCACAATGCAAAAGGAAATTCAAATTTTAAAAAAACGGGATCCCGCTTATAAAACGGGATCCCGTTTATTCATAAACGGGATCCCATTTACTAATCGAGATCCCGTTACGTTTGAACCACATTCCGACCGTTGTCAGTGTAATGGGATCTCATTTCATAAACAGGATCCCGTTCACTAAGCAACGGCTCTGACTTTCGAAGTCAATGAACGGGATCCCAATTATGAAACGGGATCCCGCTTATGCATAAATGGGATCCCGTTTTATAATCGGGATCCCGATTCATTTGAAGCGAGATCCTGTGTTATTAACGAGATCCTGTTTATATGATTTAAATTCACTGTGCACAAGTTTTCTGAAGTCTGCAACTTGCATGTACGGCCGAGAGCACTAAAAATGAATGATTTTTCATAAGCTATTGTATTTACAGGTCATAAATTAATTTTTAAAGTGGAATTGTGGTATTTTTTTACTTGTTTTGATGAACACAAGAGGAAGAATTTTGTCTTAATAGGTATTCAACTTCCAATTTGGATTGAATATTTTGAAGAATTTCACTATTAACATTCATTTGTGCTTGAGAATTTTATAATCATGGGAGATAAAGCTCGTAAGAAAAGAAGGAAGACATTGACTCCTCAAGAAGTTGAAGCAAATAGGGAAAAAGAGAGACAAAGACAAAGAGAAAGAAGAATGAGAATGAAATCAATGAATGATGGTGGAGCAACCAATTCAACCACTATTGAAGATGAAAACATTGAGGATACCATGGTTGTAGATGAAGTTAATTTGCAAGGAGTCGATTTGGAGAAGAATATGATTATACAAACAAGTCCTACTATGTCTTCAAATCCCTCTTTGAATGCTATGGAGAATGTTTCAATATGCAAAAATCCAGGTACGTCTTCAAATCCACATGTTAGTGAAATGAGTAGAATTGTATGTAAGTTTACAAGATCTTTGGACTTAATGATGTTGACATTGATATATTCGGAGGCAATTGCTTTATAAAATTTATTTGAAAACAAAAAAGAAAATATTTTGTTGCAAGTGAGAAAATCAAAGCGATCATTTTCTTACTATATTTTAAATGAAAATGAAAATGAAATGAAAATGAAGGTGAAAATGAAAATGAAATGAAGATGAAAATGAAAATGAAAATGAAGATGAAAATGAAAATGAAAATGAAAATGAACATGAAAATGAAAATGAAAATGAAGATGAGATGAAAATGAAAATGAAGATGAAGATGAAAGTAGAAATGAAAATGAAATGAAAACCGTTTGTTAATGAAAATGAGATGAAAATCTAGAATGTGATGTTGAATTTAATGAAAATGCTTTTTAGGTGGAAGTGGTGTTTTGATAATCTTCTGGTCAAATTTCTTGGAGGCAAATAAGAAGACATGCAAATAGAATATACACCAAATTCTTTTATCGTAAAAAAATTGCATTTCAATGTCAATTAATGATGCAATTGATGAGAATGCAAAAAATGAGGAAAGTAATGAATAGGTTAGGCTTTTATGTTAAACCAAAAAGAAAAGATCAATCATTAAAACATGCTATGTCTACTGTTGCTAGTGCCATTCAATTTATTGGGAAAAATAGTCGATCTAAAGATAAAAATGCAGCAAGAAGAGCTATAATTACTGCTATAGTTAACAAAGCAACTTTAAATAAAAGAATGGTAAACAATATTAGTGAAGTTTTAAAAATACATCCTAAAACATTACTAAGAGCGGCAAAAAGAAGAGTAAGTATAGAAAATGATCCTATCAATCAATGTTGGTGTTTCAGTGGACAACTACCGAGGTCTGATATAAAATTGAATGTTGAAATTAAATCTTTGATCGAAAAATATTGGCATGATAATACTAGGGTTTCATCTAATGCTAGAGATGTTTTAAAATTAAGGGTGGGGTCCAAAGTTCGCGATCCTCACCCAAAACACCTATTAGATACAACACAAATTGAATTTTATAGAAAATTTTGTAGCGATTCAGTGTTACCTAGTAATATTGAAATAAGTCAAAGGTCTTTTGAAAAATGTAAACCCTGGTATGTAAAAATTAATAAATAACGAATATCTTGTTGTAAAATACATGTTCAATTTCGTTATTTTTATGATGTTTTTCGATATATACGTTGTACCTTGCATACTAACATGATTAGACGGGATTGTGGTATTGATATGCTACCTGAAGCAATAAGAGAGTTTATTTCAAGTTTGTTTTGTGAAAAATCTAATGATAAATTATTTTATTTAAGTTCTTGAATTTCTGGACAATGCATTAACTGTGGAAATCTTTCACTTTTAAGAATTTGTTTGCATGAAAGTGTTGATCATGATTTTGGACAACAATTAGTAGATGTCAAAAGATTTAGGAATGTTCAGTATTCTTTAAAAGATGGAAAAATAGGAATGTTCAAATATTCTTTTAAAAGATGGAAAAATAGGAAAGCATTATGATTTAGTTACATAAAAAAAGTTAGTGTGCATGCATTTATGAGTGAATTTATTAATAAAATTGTACCAACATGCTCACCAACATGCTTTGATGGCCTTGATGCACAATCTTAAGCATATAGAAACACACATCTAAATTTTTGGTACTATACTTTCAGTGGTTGATTTTGCAAAGAATTATACTCTCGCTCCACAAGAGGAAATTCAATCTCAATATTATAATTCACTGCAAGTAGCTATGTTTGTCCATATTGTTTATAGACATGCAAATGATAGCACCGAGGAATCAAGAAAAGTTTTGAGGGAGTATCATTTTTATTTGAGTGACAACCTGTTACACTCATCAGAGTTTGTTCAATATTGTTTTAGTATATTTTATAAAAATTTAAGAGAAAGAGGAATCCATATGAAAGAACACCTCATATGGTCAGATAATTGTACAGGGCAGTTCAAAAATGCTAGAATGTTCTATTAGTTAAGTAGGGTT
>VDFB02000007.1:238991669-239023918 GCA_007258455.2 Sequoia sempervirens | reverse complement strand
AAAAAGTTTGCAAAAAAAGGGTCAGCATATCCCTATTATATGTAGACTTATTCAATGTTTTTGTTGGTCTATACATTTTATTAGTGATTAGTAATAATCATTACTTAAACCTCTTTAGTTGAATAGAAAATAAAATATTTTTATTATGTTTGTCTATTATCGGGTGATCCCACAATATTGGTTTACAATTTCTGGGAGATCCTGATTTTTGCTAAAATCACATATTTTTAGAAAATATAATGATTTAAGCCTTGAAAAGTTCCATTTAAAGGATTCCAATTGAAGAGGGTTTGATCAAACCACCTTAGATCAAATCCCCTTGGATAGAACCCTGCTAGTTTTAAACCATACCTATAACGAAGTCTCCTTTACATCTATCAAAATACTGATAAAAAACCACTTTTGATTTACCTTTTGGGGGATCAAATGAATTCATTTAAAATTTATTTTTTGTAAGTAGTCCTTATTATAAGCTTCCCAAAAAGTATAATTTTAAATAAATTTAATTTTATTATTATATTTATTTTTTATTTCTTGTGAATGTAGGTTTTTCACCGAAAATCAAGCTCTTTGTTCTGCACATGTGGAAAAATAGCAAATTATCAAAAAAAAAATTGAAAAATATTAGTGCACTAGATATTGAAGTCCTCGATCCAACAAATAAAACATAGAATTTCGATACATACAAAAAAATTTATGTTGTATACAGTTCGCCTATGTCTGAATTGTAATTGGTTTGACTTCGAAACTTGATTAAGGAAAATATATTCAATAAAACACTATGAAACAAAATGAAAGCACTAGATATCATAGTTACAAATATAAATTTGAAAAAAATAGAATTTTATCCTTCATGGAAAAAAATTTATGTTGTATACGGTAAGCATCACTCATTAAAAATGGTGTTTACTGAAAAAAAACTAGTTTTTGAAGGAGATGTCCAAAAAGAAGTGCGATCTAATTCCAATTTTTTTGAAAGAAATATATTTAGAATCTATAGACAAAATGTCACAAATCACTAGTTTGCATCATCTTCAAATTCCTCACGGTTTAGCCGCTATAGGCTCCCAAAAGTGAAGATTTAGTTAGAAAAAACCAGTTCAATGTCCAGTTTGGCCAAAAATTGTAAACCAGTATTGTGGGATCACCCTATCATAGTGGGTTTTTATTATTGAATAAGTTAATTATGACACTAAACTAAATGGCTTCATGTAGTATTTGTTTAAGGGTTTCTATGAGTATTCTTGTTCTTTCAATTTTTTAAGAAATTATATTTAATGGTCTATATTTTTGTTTGCTTGATCAACTATGTACTATTTTTTGGGTATGGGTTTGTGAAAACCCAACTATCATTTGTTTTGGCTATGAATACATGGTTGTTATGAGAAAAATGTTAATGGATTGCGGCTTTGAGTATGTGACTATTATGAAAAGAATATTAATAGGTTTTGATTATGAATACTTGAAGTTTTTGGGAATTATATAGAAGATTATTTGATTATTACCATTTTTATAGGGTGGATGGTTGTGACTATTGTCATGAGTTTTCTATTGCTGAAAGTTGTTAGAGTGATGTGGAGGTGTTATTCCTTGCATGCACACCCCAACTTTTCGCTTGGAAAAGTCGGGGACCCCCTCTGCTTTCCTTCATTTCTTTGTTTTGGTCTATTGTGTTTGCACTTTGTCATTCTCATTTTCGTCTTCTCTCATGCCTTGTTTTGTTTTTGATTTCTCGGATTTAGGTTTTGGAAAGGAACTTGAACTTTGCAACTTGTGAGGGTTCATTTTCCTTGTTCCATCCCGATTTTGATCTCTGCTTGCTTGTCGTCTTTGTTTTGTTGGAATTGGGTTTCAGAATGGAATCGACATAGGTGACACCTTTTGGGGTTTCAACTTCTGGTTTCCATCCTGACTCCGATCTCTGATTCCTTGTTTTTCTTGTCTAATTCAGAATCGGGTATTGGGTTGAAACTGAAACCAGGGACCTTGCCAAGGTTCCTGTTCTTGGTTTCGTCCCGATCCTGATTCCCGCGTTCGTTGTGCTTTTTTCCTATTGAGATTGGGTTTCAAAACTTTCTCAGAACCTTGCACTCTTTGAAGGTTCTTGTCTAGTTCCATCCCAATCCCGATCTCTAGCTTGTTTTGCTTCATCTTGTCTTAGATCGTTGCATCATTCATTTGTTTTGGTCATTTTGTTCATTTTCATTTGCTCGTTCAAGTCATGTCTTTGTTTTCTGGTTGTCATTTGGTCTCCTCCGTGTCTTCGTCTTTGGTTTTGTGTCATCATCTGTTTGGTTTTTTTGTGTCGTTGGTTTTTTTTAAAGTCATAAAAGCACAAAAAAATTAAAACATTTTAAAAATCACAAAAAAAAAAAATGTTTAAAACACAAAAAATCAAACAAAAAATAAAATGCAAAAAATACAAAAATTTAAAAGTACAAAATTAGAAAAAAAAATTAATAATAAATAAATGTTTTATTTTTAAAATAAAACAAATAAATAAATCTTTTGAAAAAATTTATTTTAAAAGATTTTAAAATATTTAAAATTCAATAAAACAAATCTTTTAAATTTAAAAGATTGAAGCAATAAAATTTTATTTTCCTGCATTTCTGAATGTTATTTTGCTACTAAACTAAATTGTACGGATCTGTACGATCTTGCCATGGTCTAAAATCAATCATGGTTGATAAAGCACTAAATCTACTTTCATTTGGTGTTGATTGCATGTAATTTCATTGTGATTTGAGTTCAAGTTGTGCTGATTTTCCTTCAGACTGATCTAAACCCTAGGTAGGGTAACCAATGAGAGAATAAAATGTAGAAAAATCCATTCCATTGGTGAGAACCTCTGAAACTTGGTGGAATGGATTGCGTTGGTGTGTATTTTGATGCTTCAAGATTGTAGAGGCATGAAATGAGATTTGGCATGTGTGGAGTTGTTGCTACGGTCTGATATCTTCATGTATTAGGCCTAGGAACCCTAGAGACTTAGGGTATTGGTTGTAAAGCCTTTGGGAAATGATCCACATGTTAGGAGAAGGTTATTTGGAGAAGTTATGATATGTTGAAGGTCTTAGAATGAGTGTTGAATCCCTGTGAAGCCTTAAACACATTTGGAGCATGCCTAGTTGCCTAATTAGGCCTAGTCAAGAAATATGACAGTCAAAATTTGGAGCCTTTCATACAAAAGAACCCTACCTGGATTTTGGATATGTTTGACAATGTCCAAAAGGCATATCTGGAAATGTACTTACATTTTGAATGACATGCCTGCATCACAAGTTATGTATGAAAAGCCATGTTTGAAAGGCTACAAGGAGTAATGAGGGCTTGTGAAGGAAAACCCATCAATTGAAGACTAAGAGTAGCAAGAGTGGTTGTTTTTGTATGTGTTAGAAGATTGTTTACCCCCTACTCTGCATCAAAAGGTCAGGATTCCTGATTAGTCTCAACAAAGAGTCCAAAGCAACATCCCAATTCAATTATCTACCACTTTTAAGAACAACATTATTCAAATAGTTCTTGAAGTCAATCCAATTCGATTTTGATCCTTCCCAATTTAAGTAATTAGAGACCTTACCAATGCTTCTTTTTAGTCTGATTCTAACTTGTTGAAGTTTGTCACTAGCAGACAAAGGAGCACCGATGAGCCAAACATCCTCCCAAAAATCAGCTCTAAGCCCATTTCCAACTATCACTTTCACTCCTTTAGTTAGGGTTCCTCTAACTTTTAACAGGTTATTCCAAAAGACACATCCATGAGGTTGCTCCTTCTTCCTATGAAAACAACAAGCATCCTTATTATTTAGGTATTTATCCCACATGATCTGTACACAATCCTTTTCACCTTCCAAAAGAAACCAACCCATTTTTTCCATAAGGGCTTTGTTAAAAAAATTATTCTTCTAATCTCCAAACCTCCTTCCCTCTTCAGAGTGCAAACAGTTTCCCATTTAATGAGTGTCATTCTCTTTCTTTCTTCTACACCTAACCATAAAAATATCCTTTGAATCATTTCAAATTTCTCAGAAATATAAGCAAGGATGTTGAACATAGAAAGGTAATAGACAGGTATATTCTATATGAAAGCTTTTAAAAGTTGAAACCTCCTAGCAAAGCTCAACAAGTTTCCTTTCCACCCAACTAGTTTCTTTTGGATCTTTTCCACAATGTAATTCTAATAGTTATTGTTTGGATTTTTGGAAATTAAAGGTAAGCCCAAGATAAGTGTTGGAAAATATGCCTCAACTTGCTGGCTTGAACCTCTCTTAAAGACTTGGCATTTTTCCATTTGTTGGTCTTCATTGTCGGACTATCACCGAAATCCAAAACCTTGAAACCTAAGTCACGAGGTTTTGAAAGATCATAACTTGGCGACATTGAGCTTCCTTTTTTTATCGGCATGTTGCAAGATCACTGAATTTCCGAACTTTGAAACTCATGTCGTGGAGTTTTGGAAATTCATAACTTTCTAACCTATCGCTAGATCGCGGAAAGTTGGAACTTTGGAACCTATGTCACAGGGTTCTTGAGTTTCATAACCTCCCCACATAGTGATCTCCTTGTTGTCAAGGCGTTTCATAACTTAGCGACTTAGCAATCTCTTTGTTATTTGGATGTCGCGGGTTTTCAGAACCTCGTAACCTCTGACATGAGGTTCTATGGTTTGATTTTTTTAGTGACTTGGTGATAGAGCGATATGCGATGGAAGGCATATGGTGGGACCTGATAGGTTGGTAAGGACAGATGGTGGCGTGTATAAGCATATGGCGATTATCGATTAGATGATCGTGCAATTCACATCCTTGTGAATTGTGTTGTAGTCGTCAATGTGAACGTGGGTAGCTCACTTGGTAACCAAAATTGGAGGGAAAATTAATTTAACAACTACTCCAATGACAAGATTAAATGAAGATTTGATCTTCATGATGGCGGCACAATTTACAGAGGTGGTCAAGATCAAATTAGATCAGATGGATAGTAGGATGCATTGAATGCATATTCAAATCCTCTGTATCCTAATTAAATGTTGTGCAACTCAGTGAAGAGGGTGGTTTAGTGGTTCCACATTGTATGCTTTACGAGCATTGTAATAGTGAGAGAATAGTATTGTAATAGGTGTGTGAGGTCGATCAAGGGGTTATATTGCTACTGTGAGTTAACATCTGAGAGTGAAGTCTGTAACTCTGTATGTAATCTATTTACTATAACACAAAGTGGCTTTACTTGGTGTGTGGGTTTTTCTCCCATAAGGGTTTTCCCACATAAATCTGGTGTTATCTCTGTGTGTGATAATTTTTCTATTCTTTTGTTTTGTGAATGTGCATATCAATGAATGTAACTTGTTAAATGAATGTTTTTCTGCACTAGGAAGGTGTTTTCGCACTAGGCTTTCCTTACAAGTGGTATTAGAGCCTGGAAAACTGTGTTATCCTTGTGATTAGGGCTGGTTTTTTGTGCTAATTTGGTTTAGTGGGAGTCTTGCAGTGAAAAAAAACTGATTGTATTGTTTACAATTTGAGATGTCAAGCACATCGGGTAGAGTAGAAATTGAACAGTTCAATGGTGACAATTTTGAGTTGTGGAAACTCAAAATGGAAGACCTATTGGTGGATAAAGACCTCTAGATTGTTGTGTCTGGAACTATGCCCCAAGGTATGAAGCAAGAAGATTAGGACCTCGTAGATAGAAAAGCTAGAGGGTTGATAAGACATTGTTTGGGTGATTTTGTACTCCTAAATGCCCATGAGGAGAAGAATGCATCTTTGTTATGGAAGAAACTTGGTGAAATTTATGAGGGGAAGTCTCTGGTGAATAAGTTATTCCCGAGGAAGAAGTTGTACTCCTTGAAGATGAAATAAGGTGCATCTGTAGCAGACCATCTGAATTCATTTAATATGATTATTGCCCAGTTGTCCTCTGTGGGTGTAAAGATAGAAGAAGAGGATCCTTGTATGCTTTTGTTATGCTCCTTGCTTGACACATGGGATCATCTGGTAATGGCTATTGGAACTACAAAAACCACCTTTAAGATGGAAGATGTGGTTGCTTCGCTACTATCAGAAGAAATGCAAAGGAAGTTTTTTGAGATGGCCAAAGAGGCCCTTGCTGTTCGGGGTAGATCAAAGGAGAGAGGCAATAAGAAAGACAAGAAGTATAAATCCAAATTTGAAGGGAGATCAAGGTCTCCTGGCAAGAAGTCCAAGGTGAAATGTTGGAAATTGTGGGAAGACTAGTCATATTCAGAAGGATTGAAAAGAGGAGAAAAAGAAGAAGAACAACAACAACTCTTCGGACAATGACTCTTCTTAGAGTGATGCAGATGCCTTCATTGCAGCCTTGGTGACTCAAGCATCAAATGATGTCTGACTGATTGACTTAGGCGCATATTTTCTCATGACATCTCATAGAGATTGATTCACTAAGTATGAAAAGTATGCTAGTGGAAAGGTGTACCTGGCAAGTGATTCATCAACTCTTGAAATTGTTGGTCATGGAAGAGTCAGAATGCAGTTCCCTGACGGAGGAATCAAAGGAATTGATGGAGTACTGCACATATTAGGTTTGGCTCGTAACCTTATTTTTGTTAGTAAGATGAATGATGTTGGTGTGCAAGTTTCCTTCTCGAGTGGAGGTTGTACAACATGACTAGAGACTCAATGTTGCTAGCTAAGGGTGGACACATTGGCACTTTGTACAAGTTGGATGCATGTCCTATTCAATGTAATGTCTCTTTAAAGTCAAGCAAAGATGCTTGTGTAGAAAAGGAGAATGGAGTTCTTTTGGGTGCAAATTCATTGGAGGTGAAACTCCCAGCAAAGAAAACCATGCTATGGCATCATAGACTTGGCCACATAGGAGAAAAGGGATTAAAAGCCTTGAAAAATAAAAATCTAGTAGAAGGGCTTGTTGATTGTAACCTTGAGTTCGATTTTTGTGAACATTGCATTTATGGAAAGAAACATTGTGTTTCATTTTACTCTAGTCCTCACAAAGTCTTCTGGTATACTGGATTATGTTCACTCTAATGTATTTGGTCCAGTGGATGTTCCTTTGTTATCAAAGTCTAAATATTATGCTTCTTTTATTGATGATTATTCGAGAAGGGCATTTGTGTACTTTCTTAAAAGTAAATTAGAAGTGTTCAGTCGGTTTAAAGAGTTTAAAAACTTGGTAGAAAATTAAACTAGAAGAAAAATTAAATGCTTGAGGATGGACAATGGTGGTGAGTTTTGTTTTGCAAATTTCGAAAGGTATTGCAAAGAATATGGGATTAAAAGGCATAAAACTATGCCTTATACTCCACAACAAAATGGAGTTTCTGAAAGGTTAAATAGGACGCTAATGGAAAGAGCGAGAAGTATGTTGAACAGTGTTGAGGCTATGTCTACAACATGTTACTTGATCAATCGTTCACCCAGTTTGGCTCTTGTTGACAAAAAACTTATGGAAGCGTGGTGTGGTAAGAAGCCCTCTCTGAGACATATTTGTGTCTTTGGCTGTGAAGCATATGTTTATGTGCCGAATGAGAAAAGATATAAGTTGGAGAACAAGGCTGAAAAATGTATCTTCATTGGCTATGACATTGGTGTGAAAGGATCTACAAGCTTTGGAATCATGTGACTAAAAAGGTTGTATACAACAAAAGTGTAATCTTTGTTGAGTTGAAACACACTAGTGGATTTGTAGTCAGAGATGAAAGAAGAAAAGAAAGAAAAAGTAGTTGAAATTCCTCGAACTCCAGATAAAGAGAAAATACAAAGTGTACCTAAAAATGAGGAGAGCTCAAGTAGGTTTGACAATTCTGAACAGGAAGAAGAACCACAACCTCAGCCTAGCCCTGTGAGGAGGTCTACACGTGAGAAGGGCAGCCTGATAGGTATGGATTTTCTATATTATATTTGAAATGTGCCTATGCTTTGACTAGCACTAATGAGCCTAGGACTGTAAAGGAGGAAATTAATATGTCTGATTCAAATTCCTAGATGGAAGCCATGAATGAGGAAATGGTGGCATTGAAGAAGAATGAAACCTTGGATTTGGTACCCCTGCCTGAAGGGTGAAAGCCTATTGGTTGTAAATGGGTATTTAAGAAAAAAGATTGGTCTGGATGGTAGTGTTGAGAAGTATAAAGCTCGGTTGGTTGCAGAAGGTTATTCCTAGGTGGAGGGAATTGATTAGGGAGAAATTTTTTCTCCTGTAGCTAAGCTGGCATCTATTAGATTTATTTTGTCATTTGCAACAGCGTATGACTTTAAAGAGATTGACCAGATGGATGTGAAGACAACGTTTCTTCATGGAGAGCTAGAAGAATAAATTTATATGTCCCAGCCTGAGCACTTTTTTGAAAAAGGTAAAGAAAATTTGGTTTGCAAGTTAAGGAAATTTTTGTATGGTTTGAAATAATCGCCTAGAATGTGGTACCAAAAGTTTGACACTTTTGTGTTGTCATTGGGATTTGTGAGATCGAAATCAGATCATTGTGTTTATTACAAAACTAAAAAATGATCGTCTACTTATTATTTCCCTATACATTGATGATATGTTATTCTTTGGGAATAGTAAGGGTATGATTTCTATTTTAAAATCTCAGTTTTCAACACGGTTTGAAATGAAAGATTTAGGTGCAATAAAGGTATATTCTGGGAATGAAAATCATAAGGGATAGGGGAAGTAGAAAGCTTTGGCTCAGCCAGAGTAAGTATATCAATACTGTCCTAGAGAGATTTGGTATGACAAATTGCAAGTAGTTAGTTGTTCCAGTGTTGTAGGGAACAAAACTATTTGTTGAAGATTGTCTAAAGTCTCCTATTGAGATGGGGACATGACCAGGGTGCCTTATGCAAGTGTAGTTGGTAGTTTAATGTATGCAATGGTCTATACAAGGCCAAAAATTACCCAAGCAATGGGAGTTCTTAGTCATTTTATGGCTAATCTGGGAAGGCCGCATTGGGATGTTGTGAAGAGAGTTTTCAAATATTTGAAGGGTACTTCAGAGTATGCTTTGTGTTATCATCGCAACTTGATTGCATCATAGAGATCTCTTAGCATTCATGGGTATGTGGATTCTAATTGGGCAGGGGACATTAACAACAGAAGATCCACCAGTGGATACATATTCATGTTATTTGGTGGTGCAGTGAGTTGGATGAGCAAGCAGCAGGTTGTAGTCGCTTTATCTACTACCGAGGAAAAGTATATGACAACACATACCTGCAAAGAAGTCGTTTGGCTTAGACGTTTGTGTTTTGATGTTGGGTTTAATGCAAGGAACATTACTATTTGTTGTGACAATCAAAGTGCTATTTATTTGGCAAAAAATCCCACTTTCTATGCTAGGACGAAGCATATCGATGTTCAGTATCATTTCGTTCGTGATATGGTGGAAGATGGAAAGGTTAATCTGGAAAACGTGAATACTCAAGATAATGTCACTGATGCATTGACAAAGCCTGTGAGTACAAACAAGTATAGGTGGTGTGCCAGTTCGATGGGCCTTGGGGCCTATGACTTTCAATAACTTTGAGTTTTTTGGAAGCTAGTAAGTCTTTGTCAAGTGGGAGCTTGTTGGAAAATATGCCTCAACTTGCTGGCTTGAACCTCTCTTAAAGACTTGGTATTTATCCCTTTGTTGGCCTTCATTGTCGGACTAACGCCGAAATCCAAAACCTTGAAACCTAAGTCACGGGGTTTTGAAAGATCATAACTTGGCGACATTGAGCTTCCCTTTGTTATCGACATATCACGGGATCGCTGAATTTCTGAACTTTGGAAGAATGTCGCGGAGTTCTGGAAATTCATAACTTTCTGACTTATCGCTAGATCATGGAAGTTAGGAAAAATCAGTTTAGTGTCCCGTTTGGGCAAAAATTGTAAACCAGTATTGTGCGATCACCCTATCGTAGTGGGTTTTTATTATTGAATTAGTTAATTATGGCACTAAACTAAATGGCTTCATGTAGTATTTTTTTAAGGGTTTCTATGATTATTCTTGTTCTTTCAATTTTTGTAAGAAATTATATTTAATGGTCTATATTTTTGTTTGCTTGATCAACTATGTACTAATTTTTGGGTATGGGTTTGTGAAAACCCAACTATAATTTGTTTTGGCTATGAATACATGGTTCTTATAAGAAAAATGATAATGGATTGCGGCTTTGAGTATGTGACTATTATGAAAAGAATATTAATAGGTTTTGGTTATGAATACTTGAAGTTTTTGGGAATTATATTGAAGATTATTTGATTATTACCATTTTTATAGGGTGGATGGTTGTGACTATTGTCATGAGATTTCTATTGTTGAAAGTTGTTAGAGTGACGTGGAGGTGTTATGCCCTGCATACACACCCCAACTTTTCACTTGGAAAAGTCAGGGACCCCCTTTGCTTTCCTTCATTTCTTTGGTTTGGTCTATTGTGTTTGTACTTTGTCATTCTCGTTTTCGTCTTCTCTCATGCCTTGTTTTATTTTTGATTTTTCGGATTTGGGTTTTGGAAAGGAACTTCAACTTTGCACCTTGCGAGGGTTCATTTTCCTTGTTCCATCCCAATTCTGATCTCCGCTTGCTTGTCGTCTTTGTTTTGTCGGAATTGGGTTTCAGAATGGAATCGACACATGTGACACCTTTTGGGGTTTTAACTTCTGGTTTCCATCCTGACTCCGATCTCCAATTCCTTGTTTTTCTTGTCTAGTTTGGAATCAGGTATTGGGCTGAAACTGAAACCAGGGACCTTTCCAAGGTTCCTGTTCTTGGTTCCGTCCTGATCCTGATTCCCGCGTCCTTTGTGCTTTTTTCCTGTCGAGATCGGGTTTGAGAACTTTCTTAGAACCTTGCACTCTTTGAAGGTTCTTGTCTAGTTCCGTCCCGATCCTGAACTCCAGCTTGTTTCGCTTCGTCTTGTCTTTGATCATTGCATCGTTCATTTGTTTTGGTCATTTCTTTCATTTTCATTTGCTCATTCAAGTCATGTCTTTGTTTTCTGGTTGTCATTTGGTCTCCTTCTTTTCTTCATCTTTGGTTTTGCGTCATCGTATGTTTGGTTTTTCTGTGTCATTGGTTTTTTTTTAAGTCATAAAAGCACAAAAAAATTAAAACATTTTAAAAATCACAAAAAATAAAAAATGATTAAAACACAAAAATAAACAAAAAATAAAATGCAAAAAATACCAAAAATTTAAAAGTAGAAAATTAGAAAAAAGAATTATTAATAATAAATAAATGTTTTAATTTTAAAATAAAACAAATAAATAAATCTTTTGAAAATTTTTATTTTAAAAGATTTAAAAGAATTTGTTGTACCCAAACCAAATTTTTTGCTTCATTAAGGCATTTTGCTAATAGAGTCTTAACCTTGTTAAAATGATGTCGAAACACTATTTTTGGGCAAGTCAGGTATGGACTTTGTGTCAATTTGATGTCTAGAAGATACTGGTAAAATTTGGAAAAATTGAAAATTAGGGTTTTTCAAGCCCCTATTTAGGCCTTGAAACCCTAAAAATTGAAACTTGTCAGAATTGACTGAAAACTGTTTTGTTTGGCTTATTTTGCTTCATGATCACAATGGTGAAGTTAGATTCAATTAAAACTCAGTCTAAGTCTGGTAGGTAGTTTTCACTTTTTCAGATGGAGAAATGAGATTTTTGGAGTCATCAATGATAGATGGCCAGATGTTAGATGTTGAAATCTAAGCCTAAAATGCTCAAATGGAGAATCTGTGGCGAGATAAGTGCTAAGTAATGCTTTGTCTCAGAGGATATTTTTCGTCGGGATGAAGATCATCAAAAAATTTCTAACTCTGGAGCACCAAAGCCCCTAGAGGCCAAGGGTGCCCTAGTTTTTAGAGGCCCAGGTGTCAATTTTGAGATTTGTCACTTCCAGGAAGATTTGTTAGGAATACTGTCAGCTTCACGATGAGTTATCCAGCCAGCCTGAAAGATATGTTCAACACCTGTTACGAGGAAGGTGAAAAATGACTAACACTGGAGGGAAAAGCACAACTTTTGAGAAAGGCGCCCATCTTTGAGGGGTCAAATGAAGGTTTCTGATCAAACGACACCTAGGATGTTTGTCTCACATTTTCTCAGGATTCACAATGCATCCCTCAATGGGTGAATCTGAGTTGCTAAATTGCATGAGCCAGAGGTCAAACGCGAGGTTAAATCTTGGTGAAAATATTGAGGCAAAAGCAAAAGAGCACATTTTGAAAAAGGCACTTGAGCTTTTGGAGCCGTGAATGCCTTCTTTTTTATGATCTCACGTATTCATCTTGACCGTGTTACATTCATCTCTCTGTTTCTTTTCTCCATCAGATCATAAGTTGATTCAGCAGCCTGTATCCGACGTTTTAGTAATATTTTGGCCAGTTTAGAAAATGGCTCTGGGATGAAAAGAGCACATTTTTCAAAAGGTGCCCTTGATTTTCAACCCCCAAATGAGGTTTTCAGAGGAAGTTCTCTCTTGGGGTTGTTGTGTGGAATGAAGCCAGCTCCACAGTGAGCTAATTATCTAGTCTTAAGACTTTGTCAAACAAAAGTTATGGAGGATTCAGTTTTTCCTTCATACAAAATGAAGATGGAGGAAATTTGGCTGTCTAAGAAAAAGCACAACTTTTGCAAAGGACGCTTGGATTTTTGAGCCCTCAGATCTTAGTTTTGTAGTCTGCAGTCTCAAGGAGTGTTTTGATCAGTTTTTTTTCCTACTTCGCAATGCAATTGTTAGCCAGTCAATCGATGAGGTTAGTCAATCAGTGTCAGGGATTGAATAGAGGCTCCAGAGAGGTTTAAAATATATTTTTAATAAAAAATGGTAAGTCTGAAGAAAAATGACAAAAGTAAAAGTTGATTTTTCAAAACTCAAAATCACATATGCACCCTAAAAAAGGGAATTTGAAGTATTATTTCAATATTTGAATTTTGAATTTCAATTGAAGTGAATGATTTTTGGGTTGTCATCTTCAGTTGACATCTTTGCATGTCAGGTTCTTTTTTCAGTTTTGCATGTTGAGTTAACTGATTTGCATGTCTAGTTAAATGGTTTGCATGTTGAGTTATTATTTTGCATGTTCTCTTAACTGAAGCACATGTCAAGAATTAACTGAAGCTTTAATGCATGGCACATGTCAAGATTTATCTCAAGATATCAAAGGATGGCGCTTTATTTAATATTTTTAACTGAAGCTTTAATGCAAGGCGCTTTATTTGGGATTTTAAACTGAAGTCTTGAAGATGGCGATTTATTTCATGTCAAATATTAAAGCATGGCACTTTATTTAGGGCACATTGATCATCAGTTAATTGTTTTGAGAGCCAATAATAGGCTACGCATGGGTTTTTTGAGGTCCAATCATAAGCCAAGCACCATTTTTAGGATTTGCATGCATTTACCACACTTTTGATAAGAAAGCCTATTTATTCAAACTTAGGCGTCCATTATTCTTCATCCCAAACAAAGAGAAACACGTCTTTCTTGAGCAAACAAGACTTTGAAGGTGCTACAGGTGTCATATTTTAGTGTTCTTCATAGCGGATTCAGTTTGTTCAGAGGAAGGATATTCCAAACTTCATTTTTTATTTGCATGCAGGTTTCATCAAACTCCAGTCAAGCATAGGCAATTTTCTACAGAAGCTTAATAAACAAAAGAAAACTTCTATCTTTTGTCTTATTTCTTCTATTCTCATCTTAGGTATTCTTCGCATGTCAAAGAAAATGACAAAATATTGAGAGTTTGATCATCTGGGTTCACATACTTCAGCGACAATAGTAAAACCCATGTCTTAGATTTTTTTGAGAAAATTGCCCCGCAACTTTATTCTAAAGCTCTGTGTTTTATTCCGAGAATTCCTTTGCATGTGGGTTGAAAACACTTCTTTTTAAAAATCAAGCTATCTAGGTTGCCTTAGAATTTTGTTGTCTAATAAACCCATGTTCCAGATTTTCTAGGGAAAAATTGCCCCAAGTGAGCTCTAGAACCCCTACTTTTCTCGACTGAAAAGTCTTTGCATACCTAGCTAAAACTCACTTTTTCAAAATTTTATTGATCTGGGTTTGCTTAGAATTTGATTCTACACAAAACCCACATTTCAGAAAAATTCTAAATTTTTTTCCTGCAGTGAGCTATTTTTAGCCCTAATTAGAGCTTTTTCAGCCTTTTCAGAAAGTTGTCAGAATATAGCCGTGTTCACAGTCAACAGGTGAGTTTTTCAGAATGCAGGTCAACCCGATTGAATTCAAAACGAAATCGGTCTTAATCCATAATTTCATTAGAAAAGCTGACACTGATTTGCATCAAGTGTATCTGGAGGGTTGACAGGTGTAGTCACTCAAGGTTCGCCTCGTATAGTTGATTGTCTTCAAAGGCCAGTTTAGAGGGTTGGACACAGTTGGAATTTTGTGTGTGCAACAAGTTTACGTGTATTTCTCACAACCTGAGTGTTCGTGGTCAAGCTTCGTGGTTTCATCATGCAACACGCTTTCATTGAGAAGAATCAAGAAAAGCATCAAAAGCGTCAAGTTGTAGGAGGAACAGAGGTTATCACTCCATTTATGGAGCTGCCAAAGTCAATCAAATCTCGTACCATTACCTTCTTGAGGATGGCACATATGTTAAACTTAATACAGTACAAGCCGAGTTTGAGAAGCTGATTCGTGATAATCTCGAAGGAGATCCTGTGGCGTCTAAGTTGGATCACATTTCAGTGATTACAACTAGTTTCAAGAAGACGATTGAGGATGTTAAAGAATGCATGCAAACGATCAAGGATGGTGACAAGGAGTTGAAGAGGCAAGTTATCATTGTGGACAACGTCAAAGTGCCAGAGGACAGAGTGATCGATGAGTTCCAGGTCGAGGTGTTGGACCAAGATGATTTGGAGTGATTTTCCAGTTGGGACCTACAGTTAGTTTCAAGGATAGAGTCAGGAGCAACAGTTAACTCGAATTTCAGTCTCAAGTTCTCTTGTTGATTTCATACGTGCATATCTCTTCCTTGGAAATATCTTCGCAGGAGTTAGGTTTAGGGTTTTCAATTAACTGATGGTAGTGTTCCAGTTAACTTGCTTTCAATAAGGACGTGCATGCTTGCACATTGTCCATTTAGATTAGATGTACGGTTAACTGATGGTAGCTTTCTAGTTAACTATATAGTTTTCTTTATTAGGTTTAGCAATAAATCTTGCATGCATTGCAGGATTGTAGTTGACTCAAGGTGATTTTAGGGTTCCCTACACCTTTCGATGTCTATAAATAAGAGCTTTCAGATCATTTGTAAATAAATTTTGCACGAGAAAGTAATATATGTTGTGCCCACCTTGCCTGTAATATTGCTTATTTTGTATCTGTTCACAAGTATTTATTATAATAATGAATTGTTATGCCACTCGGGTTTCATGCAGTTATTATGGTGAATACTTATCTTAGTTAGATATAGTGGCTAGTTCAATCATAAATTGTATGCATATCTCATCTATGCAATTTATTGTCCTAGTTGGCTATCCTTTGTGTTACGTTTATAATAAGCCTATTCAGATTAAGAAAATAGTTGTGCCCACCTTTCCTTCAAGTTGAGAATATGTACTTAAAGCTTATCGTATGATGTGTGTGATAATAAACTTATTCAGACAAGCAAATAGTTGTGCCCACCTTTCCTTCACATTATGAATTTGTATCCAATTTATCCTATATTTGTTGTTTCCAATAAATTTCTTCCCAGCCAAGCAAATAGTTGAGCCCACCTTGCCTTCACGTTGTGAGATTGTACCTAAAGTTTATCGTATAAGAACATTCCTGCTCCATTTCCTCATGCTCTGTTTTCTTGAGGGAACTGGATAGATTTAAAGTAGTTAGTTTAGTTGTAGTTAATGATCTGTGAAACCAGAAAATCCTTAGCTACAACGTTCTTGGTTTTCTTAACCTTGTGCCTCTTTTAGCTGAGACAAAAAAATAGGAATTAGTTTAGTTTACTTTTTCAAGCATTTTTCCGCACTACGAGGGAGCTTCCCCTCCTAATTTGAAGAGCACTCATTACGCAGTGTGCATAGCTGTTCATACTAACTTACACTCCAGAGGTGCTAGTTTTTACGCTAAAAGTTTTCTGCGGCCCACCATGGGGCATGAGGAAAGAAAACTTCACAAAGCTAAACACTTTTATTTCACAGGAATGACACTCTAGCATCCTATTGCATGATCCATACAGAAGCAATGGATGATAACAACAATAATGCTGACAAGTGATGTCCACCCCAATTACCTTGGGGTAATAACATTGGACCTTTGGCTTTTGAGGTAAATCATGAGTTACCTAAAGGGTCAAGGAAGCGCTTTCCACAGTTTCATGGCGATGGAACTCAACACCCGGAGGAACATTTTTCTGCATTCACAACGGCTTGTGTTGTCTTGCACGTGGCACGTGAAGACATCACGGTGCATCTCTTTGTTGAGACTCTTGTAGGAAATGCTACCAATTGGTTCAATCACCTAGCGCCAGGAAGTATCACAAGCTGGGAAACTATGAGCGAGAAATTTTTGGCGAGATTCAAGCCCACTAAAGAGAGTCATATGTTATTTTCCCAACTTACAAATTCAAAGATGGAACACAACGAACACATGAGGGATTTTGTAGTGAGATTTAATCATCTTGTTGCAAGAATTTTTGTTACACTCGATCCATCACCAAAGATTCTGATGAGCTATTTCACAAATGCTCTTCCATCAGAGATAACCTTCTTCCTAAAGATGAAAAAAGCAACAGAGTTGAAGAGTGTGCAAGAACACACCATCAAGTTGGAGGATAATATGATCACTTCCAGCTTGATGAAAGAAAATTTCATTAGATCTCCAATTCAACAATCATACCAGCCAAAGAGAGACAATCTTCAGCCACGGTTGCCAACATCTCCACCAAGATCAATGATTGAAGTTGTACATAGTGCATTATTTTGGCCTTTCCACTACAATGATGCACATTCCAATTCCACATGTCTAGAGAACTTGAGAATGGTCCAAATCATGGAATACACTGAAGTTGCTCCCAGTTCTAGTTTTTTACCAACACCAAGTTCGAATGTTATCTTACCACAAATGGACAACTTCGATGGAAACTCCACAATGAGATACTTTGATAAAGAACTCAAAAATGAAGAAGAAGAAGAATACCATCAATACGCTCCTCCTGTGTTCACACGTGCTCATCAATTCAAGGCATAGAAAGAAGAAGAAGAAAGGTGGAAATCAAATGAAGGGGGTAAAGAAGTGCCTCTCACTTCCAATCCCAAACGTTCACGTTAGATTACTATGCTAGTTGCTCAAGAGATGTCTTCAAAAAATTTTGACATCGTAGCTTCCACGATGAAAACCAAGGTACAAATCTCTCAACTAGAATATCTTCGGGATCATCCAGAAGAATTAGATCAGATTCTCAAGGTTGCAAAGAAGCAGGTTGTGCTCAAAACATTTGTTCCAGCAAAAGAAAAGCTTGAAATAGGTCATGGTAATTATGTGACTCTGTCAAAGATAGAAATTGAAGACCAGAACATTGCTGAAAAGAGATCGACAGAGGAGAAAAAGTCATGGACAATACAGTTTGATGGAGGTTGTTTAAATACAATTTCAGAAGTAGGGGAATTGATCATCTCCCCTAAAGGACAGTTGCACTCATTTGTGCAATTGGTATTAACTAAAGCTAAGAAAGAGGTGATTTTGCAAGGCCTCAAAGATGCCAAGGACATGGGAATGAAACTCCTATGTGTTAAAGGTGATGTAGAGTTGATCGATGAGCCGGTCAAAGGATATTTTCAAGTTAGAAAAGATCACCTACAACATTACAAAAATTGAGTTTGGAACTTGATCGACTGGTTTGAAGAATCCAACATCCCAAGGATAGACGACAACAGAACTAATGCCTTAGGGGTATCAACTTTCCCATTTGTATCATATTCTGACTTTTTTCAGAGTACCTTTGCATGGATATATGAATACCTAAGAATCTTCATTCCATAAGGATTTCCTCCTACAATTCCCAGGAGAAGAGAAGTTAATCCTTTCAGGCAGAAACAACATCGATGGGAGGCTCTTCTCGCTGCCATGCAATGAACAATATCCAAAGCACTTCTGAGATGAAGTGAATTTTCTTTAAGTTTTTATTTTATGCTTTATCGTTATGTCGTAATGTTTTTCCCCGTTCTGTGATGTGTAGTCTTGTTTTAGGTGATTATTAGGTAAGTTAATGTTTTTTTTAGGTGATTAGGGAAGTCCTAACTCCATATGCCCAACTGATAAGTCACTGGTCTACAAAACACAGAGAATCTCGGGTTCTCCTATGCCGTAAGTATCTGACACGCTCACCAGATGGAGCCTAATGTTGTACCCAAACCAATTTTTTTGCTTCATTAAGGCATTTTGCTAATAAAGTCTTAACCTTGTTAAGTGGTGTCAAAACACTGTTTTTGGGAAAGTCAGGTATGGACTTTGTGTCAGTTTGATGTCTAGAAGATACTAGTAAAATTTGGAAAAATTGAAAATTAGGGTTTTTTAAGCCCCAAAACCCTAAAAATTGAAACTTGTCAAAATTGACTAAAAATTGTTTTGATTGGCTTATTTTGTTTCACGATCACAATGGTGAAGTTAGATTCAGTTAAAACTTAGTCTAAGTTTGGTGGGTAGTTTTCACTTTTTCAGATGGAGAAATGAGAGTTTTGGAGTCATCAATGACAGATGGCCAGATGTCAGATGTTGAAATCCAAGCCTAAATTGCTCAAATGGAGAATCTATGGAGAGATAAGTGCTAAGTAATGCTTTGTCTCAGAGGAGATTTTTCGCCGGGATGAAGATTATCAAAAAAAATTTAACTCTGGAGCACTAGAGCCCCTAGAGGCCAAGGGCTCCCTAGTTTTTAGATGCCCAGATGTCAGTTTTGAGATTTGTCACTTCCAAGAAGACTTGTCAGGAATACTGTCAGCTTTACGATGAGTTACCCAACCAGCCTGAAAGATATGTTCAACACCTGTTACGAGGAATTTAGTGAGAAACGAGGAAGGTGAAAAATGACTAACACAGGAGGGAAAAGCACAACTGTTGAGAAAGGCGCCCATCTTTGAGGGGTCAAATGAAGGTTTTTGATCAAACGACACCTAGGGTGTTTGTCTCACATTTTCTCAGGCTTCACAATGCATCCGTCAGCGGGTGAATCTGAGTTGCTGAATTGCTTGAGCCAGAGGTCAAACGCGAGGTTAAATCTTGGTCAAACTATTGAGGCAAAAAAAAAATAGCACATTTTGAAAAAGGCGCTTGAGTTTTTGGAGCCTTGAATGCCTTCTTTTTTATGATCTCAGGTATTCATCCTGACCGTGTTACATTCATCTCTTCATTGCCTATCTCCGTCAGATCAGAAGTTGATTCAACAGCCTGTAGTCAGAGTTTTAGTAATATTTTGGCCAGTTTAGAAAATGGCCATCTCTGGGATGAAAAGAGCACATTTTTCAAAAGGCGCTCTTGATTTTCAACCCCCAGATTAGGTTTTTAGAGGAACTGCTCTCTTGAGGTTGTTGTGTGGAATGAAGCCAGCTCCACAGTGAGCTAGTTATCTAGTCTTAAAACTTTGTCAAACAAAAGTTATGGAGGATTCAGTTTTTCCTTCGTACGAAATGAAGATGGAGGAAATTTGACTGTCTGAGAAAAAGCACAACTTTTGTAAAGGGCGCTTGGATTTTTGAGACCTTAGATCTTAGTTTTGTGGTCTGCAGTCTCAAGGAGTTTTTGATCAGTTTTTGTCCTGCTTTGCAATGCAACTTTCAGCCAGTCAATCGGTGAGGTCAGTCAATCAGTGTCAGGGATTGAACAAAGGCTCCCGAGAGGTTTAAAATCCAGTTTTCATGAAAAATGGTTGTCTGAAGAAAAATGCCAAAAGTCAAAGTTGATTTTTCAAAATTCAAAATCACACGTGAGCCCTAAAAAATGGAATTTTAAGTATTATTTCAATATTTGAATTTCAAATTTCAATTGAAGTTAACGATTTCTCGGTTGTCATCTTCAGTTGACATCTTTGCATGTCAGGTGCTTTTTCAGTTTTGCATGTTGAGTTAACTGATTTGCATGTCCAGTTAACTGGTTTGCATGTTGAGTTATTATTTTGCATGTTCTCTTAACTGAAGTGCATGTCAAGACTTAATTGAAGCTTTAATGCATGGTGCATGTCAATATTTATCTCAAGATATCAAAGGATGACACTTTATTTAATATTTTTAACTAAAGCTTTAATGCAAGGCACTTTATTTGGGATTTTTAACTGAAGTCTTGAAGATGGTGATTTATTTTATGTCAAATATTAAAGCATGGCACTTTATTTAGGGCATATTGATCATCAGTTAACTGTTTTGAGAGCCAATCATGGCCTAGGCATGGGTTTTTTGAGGTCCAATCATAAGCCAAGGGCCATTTTTAGGCTTTGAATGCATTTACCACACTTTTGATTAGAAAGCCTATTTATTCAAACTCAGGCGTCCATTATTCTTCATTCCAAGCAAAGAGAAATACGTCTTTCTTGAGCAAACAAGACTTTGAAGGTGCTACAGGTGTCATATTTCAGTGTTTTTCGTAGCAATAGATTCAGTTTGTTTAGAGGAAGGATATTCCAGAATTCATTTTTCATTTGCATGTAGGTTTCATCAAATTCCAGTCAAGCATAGGGGATTTTCTACAGAAGCTGAATAAACAAAAACAAACTTCTATCTTTTGTCTAATTTCTTCTATTCTCATCTTAGGTATTCTTCGCATGTCAAAGAAAACGACAAAATATTCAGAGTTTGATCATTTGGGTTCACATACTTCAACGACAACAACACAACCCATGTCTTAGATTTTTTCGAGAAAATTGCCCCGCAGCTTTATTCTAAAGCTCTTTGAGAATTCCTCTGCATGTGGGTTGAAAACACTTCTTTTTCAAAATTGAGCTATCTGGGTTGCCTTAGAATTTTGTTGTCTACAAAACCCATGTTCTAGATTTTCTGGGGAAAAATTGCCCCAAGTGAGCTCTAGAACCCTTGCTTTTCTTGACTGAAAAGTCTTTGCATGCCTAGCTAAAACTCACTTTTTCGAATTTTTATTGATCTGGGTTTGCTTAGAATTCGATTCTACACAAAACCCACATTTCATAAAAAATCCAAAAAATTTCCCGTAGTGAGCTATTTTTAGCCTTGTCCAGAGTTTTTTAGCCTTTTCAGAAAGTTGTCAGAATATAGCCGTGTTCACAGTCAACAGGCGAGTTTTTCATAATGCAGTTCAACCAGACTGAATTCAAGACCAAATCGGTCTTAATTCATAATTTCATCAGAAAAATTGACACCGATTTGCATCAAGCCTATCTGGAGGGTTGATAGGTGTAGTCACTCAAGGTTCGCCTCGTATAGTTGATTGTCTTCAAAGGCCAGTTTAGAGGGTTGGACACCGTTGGAATTTTGTGTGCAACAAGTTCGCATGTATTTCTCGCAACCAGAGTGTTCGTGGTCAAGCTTCGTGGTTTCATCATGCAACATGCTTTCATTGAGAAGAATCAAGAAAAGCATCAGAAGCATCAAGTTGTAGGAGGAACAGAGGTTATCACTCCATTTACAGAGCCGCCAAAGTCACTCAGATCTCGTGTCATTACCTTCTTGAGGATGGCACGTATGTTAAACTTAATATAGTACAAGTCGAGTTTGAGAAGCTGATTCGTGATAATCTTGAAGGAGATCCTGTGGCGTCTAAATTGGATCACATTTCAGTGATTACAACTAGTTTCAAGAAGACGGTTGAGGATGTTAAAGAATACATGCAAACGATCAAGGATGGTGACAAGGAGTTGAAGAGGTAGGTTATCATTGTGGACAACGTCAAAGTGCTAGAGGACAGAGTGATCGATGAGTTCCTAGTCGAGGTGTTGGACCAAGATGACTTGGAGTGATCTGCCAGTTGGGACCTGCAGTTAGTTTCAAGGATAGAGTCAGGAGCAATAGTTAACTCGACTTTCAGTCTTGAGTTCTCTTGTTGATTTCATACATGCATATCTCTTCCTTGGAAATATCTTCGCAAGAGTTAGGTTTAGGGTTTTCAGTTAACTGATGGTAGTGTTCCAGTTAACTTGCTTTCAATAAGGACGTGCATGCTTGCACATTGTCCATTTAGATTAGATGTACCGGTTAACTGATGGTAGCTTTCTAGTTAACTGTATAGTTTGCTTTATTAGGGTTTAGCAATAAATCTTACATGCATTGCAGGATTGTAGTTGACTCAAGGTGATTTTAGGGTTCCCTACACCTTTCGATGTCTATAAATAAGAGCTTTCAGATCATTTGTAAATAAATTTTGCACGAGAAAGTAATATATGTTGTGCCCACCTTGCCTATAATATTGCCTATTTTGTATCTGTTCACAAGTGTTTATTATAATGATGAATTGTTATGCCACTCGGGTTTCACGTAGTTATTATGGTGAATACTTATCTTAGTTAGATATAGTGGCTAGTTCGATCATAAATTGTATGTGTATCTCATCTATGCAATTTATTGTCCTAGTTGGCTATCCTTTGTGTTGCGTTTATAATAAGCCTATTCAGATTAAGCAAATAGTTGTGCCCACCTTTCCTTCAAGTTGAGAATATGTACTTAAAGCTTATCGTATGATGTGTATGATAATAAACTTATTCATACAAGCAAATAGCTGTGCCCACCTTTCCTTCACGTTGTGAATTTGTACCCAATTTATCGTATATTTGTTGTTTCCAATAAACTTCTTCCCAGCCAAGCAAATAGTTGAGCCCACCTTGCCTTCACGTTGTGAGATTGTACCTAAAGTTTGTCGTATAAGAACATTCCTGCTCCATTTCCTCATGCTCTGTTTTCTTGAGGGAACTGGATAGATTTAAAGTAGTTAGTTTAGTTGTAGTTAATGATCTGCGAAACCAGAAAATCCTTAGCTACAACGTTCTTGGTTTTCTTAACCTTGTGCCTCTTTTAGCTAAGACAAAAAGATAGGAATTAGTTTAGTTTACTTTTTCAAGCATTTTGTCCGCACTATGAGGGAGCTTCCCCTCCTAATTTGAAGAGCACTCATTACTCAGTGTGCATAGTTGTTTGTACTAACTTACACTCCAGAGGTGTTCGTTTTTATGCCAATAGAATTTAAAATTCAATAAAACAAATCTTTTAAATTTAAAAGATTGAAGCAATTAAATTTTGTTTTCTTGTATTTCTGAATGTTATTTTCTGCTAAACTAAATTGTATGGATCTGTATGATCTTTCCACGGTCTAAAATCAATCGTGGTTGATAAATCACTAAATCTAATTTCATTTTGTGTTGATTGCATGTAATTTCATTTTGATTTGAGTTCAAGTTGTGTTGATTTTCCTTTAGACTGGTCTAAACCCTAGGTAGGGTAACCAATGAGAATAAAATGTAGAAAATTCCATTCCACCGGTGAGAACCTCGGAAACTTGGTGGAATGGATTTCCTTGATGTGAATTTTTATGCTTCAAGATTGCAGAGGAAAAAAATGAGATTTGGCATGTGTGGAGTTGTTGCTACGGTCTGATATCTTCATGTATCAGGCCTAGGAACCTTAGAGACTTAGGGTATTGGTTGTAAAGCCTTTGAGAAATGATCCACATGTTAGGAGAAGGTTATTTGGACCAGTTATGATATGTTGAAGGTCTTAGAATGAGTGTTGAATCCATGTGAAGCCTTGAACACATTTGGAGCATGCCTAGTTGCCTAATTAGGCATAGTCAAGAAATAGGACAGTCAAAATTTGGATCCTTTCATACAAAAGAACCCTACCTGGATTTTGGATATGTTTGAAAATGTCCAAAAGGGTATTTGAAAATGTACTTACATTTTGAATGGCATGCTTGCATCACAAGCTTTGTTTGAAAAGCTATGTTTGAAAGGCTACAAGGAGGAATGGGGGCTTGTGAAGGAAAACCCATCAATTGAAGACTAAGAGTTGCAAGAGTGGTTGTTTTTGTGTGTGTTAGAAGATTGTTTACCCCCTACTCTACATAAAAAGGTTAGGATTCTTGATTAGTCTCAACAAAGAGTCCAAAGCAACATCCCAATTCAGCTGTCTAGTTCTTGAAGTCAATCCAATTCAGTTTTGATCCTTCCCAATTTAAGTAATTAGAGGCCTTCTTACCAATGCTTCTTTTTAGTTTGATTCTAACTTGTTGAGGGTTGTCACTAGCAGACAAAGGAGCACCAGTGAGCCAAACATCCTCCCAAAAATCAGTTCTAAGCCCATTTCCAACTATCACTTTCACTCCTTTAGTTAGGGTTCCTCTAACTTTTAACAAGTTATTCCAAAAGACAAAACCATGAGGTAGCTCCTTCTTCCCATGGAAACAAAAAACATCCTTATTATTTAGGTATTTAGCCCAGATGATCTGTACCCAATCCTTTTCACCTTCCAAAAGAAACCAACCCATTTTTTCCACAAGGGCTTTGTTAAACATTTTTATTCTTCTAATCCCCAGACCTCCTTCCCTCTTCATAGTGCAAACAGTTTCCCATTTAATGAGTGTCATTGTCTTTCTTTCTTCTACACCTAACCATAAGAATCTCCTTTGAATCATTTCAATTTTCTCAGAAATATAAGTAGGGATGTTGAACATAAAAAGGTAATAAACAGGTATATTTTGTATGAAAGCTTTTAAAAGTTGAACCTTCCTAGCAAAGCTCAACAACTTGCCTTTCCACCCAACCAGTTTCTTTTGGATCTTTTCCACAATGTAATTCTAGTAGTTATTGTTTGGATTTATGGAAATTAAAGGTAAGCCCAAGTAAGTGTTGGAAAATATGCCTCAACTTGCTGGCTTGAACCTCTCTTAAAGACTTGGAATTTTTCCATTTGTTGGCCTTCATTGTCGAACTATCGCAAAAATACAGAACCTTGAAACCTAAGTCATGAGGTTCTAAATGATCATAACTTGGTGACATTGAGCTTCCTTTTTTTATCGGCATGTCATGGGATCGCCGAATTTCTGAACTTTGGAACTCATGTCGTGGAGTTTTGGTTGGAAATTCATAACTTTCTAACTTATCACTAGATCATGGAAAGTTGGAACTTTGGAACCCATGTCAAGGGGTTCTTGAGTTTCATAACCTCTTGACATAGAGATCTCCTTGTTGTCAGGGCATTCCATGTTTTCGTAACTTTTTTCGTAGAGTTCTGGAGTTTCATAACTTAGCGACTTAGCGATCTCTTTGTTATTTGGATGTCACGGGTTTTCAGAACCTCGTAACCTTCGACATGAGGTTATGTGGTTTGATTTTTTTAGCGACTTGGCAATAGAGCGATATGCGATGGAAGGCATATGGTGGGACCTGATAGGTTGGTAAGGACAAATGGTGGCGTGTATAAGCATATGGCGATTATCGATTGGATGATCGTGCAATTCACATCCTTGTGAATTTTGTTGCAGTCATCAGTGTGAACGTGGGTAGCTCAAGTGGTAACCGACATTGGAGGGAAAATCAATTTAACAACTACTCCAACAACAAGATTAAATGAAGATTTGATCTTCATGATGGCGACACAGTTTACAGAGGTGGTCAAGATCAAATCAGATTGGATGGACAATAGGATGCATTAAATGCATATTGAAATCATTTGTATCCTAATTGAATACTGCACAACTCGATGAAGGCTGTGGTTTTGTGGTTCCACATTGTATGCTTTACGAGCATTGTAATAGTGAGAGAAGAGTACTATAATCGGTGTGTGAGGTCAATCAAGGGATTGTATTGTTGCTGTGAGTTAACATTTGAGAGTGAAGTCTGTAACTCTGTATGTAATCTATTTACTATAATACAAAGTGGCTTTACTTGGTGTGTGGGTTTTTCTCCCATAAGGATATTCCCACATAAATCTGGTGTTATCTCTGTGTATGATAATTTTTCTATTCTTTTGTTTTGTGAATGTGCATCTCAATGAATGTAACTTGTTAAATGAATGTTTTTATGTACTTCTTTCCTGAGGATTTCACATTAGGAAGGCATTTTCGTACTGGGCTTTCCTTACAACTGGTATCAGAACCTGGACAACAGTGCTATCCTTGTGAGTAGGGCTAGTTTTTTGTGCTAATTCAGTTTAGTGGGAGTCTCGCAGTGAAAAAAATAGTTTGTCTTATTTACAGTTTGAGATGTCAAGCACATTAGATAGAGTAGAAATTGAATAGTTGAATGGCAGAAATTTTGAGTTGGGGAAACTCAAAATGGAAGACCTATTGGTGGATAGAGACCTCTAAATTGTTGTGTCTGGAACTATGCCCCAAGGTATGAAGCAAGAAGATTGGGACCTCATAGATAGAAAAGCTAGAGGATTGATAAGACTTTGTCTAGCCGATTTTGTACTCCTAAACGTCCATGAGGAGAAGAATGCATCTTCATTATGGAAGAAACTTGGTGAAATTTATGAGGGGAAGTCTCTGGTGAATAAGTTATTCCTGAGGAAGAAGTTGTACTCCTTGAAGATGAAAGAAGGTGCATCTGTAGCAGACCATTTGAATTCATTTAATATGATTGTTGCTTAGTTGGCCTCTATGGGTGTAAAGATAGAAGAGGAGGATTGTTGTATGCTTCTATTATGCTCCTTACTTGACACATGGAATCATCTGGTAATGGCTATTGGAAGTACAACAACCAACTTTAAGATGGAAGACGTGGTTGCTTCGCTATTGTCAGAAGAAATGTGGAGGAAGTCTTTTGAGATGGCCAAGGAAGCCCTTGTTGTTCGGGGTAGATCAAAGGAAGAGGCAATAAGAAAGACAAGAAGTCTAAATCCAAATCTAAAGGGAGATCAAAGTATCCTGGCAAGAAGTCCAAGGTGAAATGTTGGAATTGTGGGAAGACTAGTCATATTCAGAAGGATTGTAAAGAGGAGAAAAAGAAGAAGAACTCTTCAGACAATGACTCTTCTTAGAGTGATGTTGATGCCTTCATTGTAGCCTTGTTGACTCAGGCATCAGATGATGTCTAGCTGATTGACTTAGGCGCATCTTTTCACATGACATCTCATAGAGATTGGTTCACTAAGTCTGAAAAGTATGCTGGTGGAAAGGTGTACCTGGCAAGTGATTCATCTCTTGAAATTGTTGGCCATGGAAGAGTCATAATCCAATTTCCTGATGGAAGAATCAAAGGAATTGACGGAGTACTATACATACTAGGTTTGGCTCGTAACTTGCTTTCTGTTAGTAAGTTGAATGATGTTGGTGTGCAAGTTTCCTTCTCGAGTGGAGGCTATAAAATGACTAGAGACTCAATGTTGCTGGATAAGGGTGCACACATTGGCACTCTGTACAAGTTGGATGCACGTCCTGTTCAATGTAACAGCGTGTCTGTAAATTCAAGCAAAGTTGCTTGTGTAGAGAAGGAGAATGAAGTTCTTTTGGGTGCAAATTCTTTGGAGGTGAAACTCCCAGCGGATAAAACCATGCTATGGCATCATAGACTTGGCCACATAGGAGAAAAGGGATTAAAAGTCTTGAAAAATAAAAATCTAGTAGAAGGGCTTGTTGATTGTAACCTTGAGTTCAATTTTTGCGAACATTGCATTTCTGGAAAGCAACACCGTGTTTCATTTTACTCTAGTCCTCATAAATCTTCTGGTATACTGGATTATGTTCACTCTGATGTATTTGGTCTAGTGGATGTTCCTTCATTATCGAAGTCTAAATATTATGTTTCTTTTATTGATGATTATTCGAGAAGGGAATTTGTGTACTTTCTTGAAAGTAAATCAGAAGTGTTTGGTCGGTTTAAAGAGTTTAAAAACTTGGTAGAAAATTAAACTGGAAGAAAAATTAAATGCTTGAGGATGGACAATGGCGGCGAGTTTTGTTCTGTAGATTTTGAAATGTATTGCAAAGACCATGGGATTAAAAGGCATAAACTACGCCTTATACTCCACAACAAAATGGAGTTGTTGAAAAGTTAAATAGGACGCTAATGGAAAGAGTGAGAAGTATGTTGAGCGGTGCTAGTTTGGAGCAAAAGTTCTAGGCTGAGGCTATGTCTACAACATGTTACTTGATCAATCGTTCACCCATTTTGGCTCGTGTTGACAAAACACCTATGGAAGCGTGGTCTAGTAAGAAGCCCTCTCTGAGACATATTCATGTCTTTCGTTGCGACACATCTATTTATGTGATGAATGAGAAAAGATCTAAGTTGGAGAACAAGGTTGACAAATGTATTTTCATTGGCTACGAAATTGGTGCGAAATTATCTACAAGCTTTGGAATCCTGTGACTGAAAAGGTTGTATACAAGAAAAGTGTAATCTTTCATGAGCTGAAACACACTAGTGGATCTGCAGTCAGAGATGAAAGAAGAAAAGAAAGAAAAAGTAGTTGAAATTCCTCGAACTCCAGATAAAGAGAAAATAAAAAGTGTACATGAAACTAAGGAGAGCTCAAGTAGTTTGAAAGTTTTGCACATGAAGAATAACCACAACCTTAGCCTTGCCCTGTGAGGAGTTCTACACGTGAGAAGGGCAACCTAATAGGTATGGATTTTCTATATTATATTTGAACTGTGCCTATTCTTTGATTACTAGCACTAATGAGCCTAGAACTATAAAGGAGGCAATTAATATGTCTGATTCAAATTCCTAGTTGGAAGCCATGAATGAGGAAATGGTGGCATTGAAGAAGAATGAAACCTGGGAATCGGTAGCCCTACTTGAAGGGTGAAAGCGTATTGGCTTTAAATGGGTATTTTTGAAAAAGATTGGTTTAGATGGCAGTGTTGAGAAGTATAAAACTCGGTTGGTCGCGAATTGTTATTCCCAGCTGGAGGGAATTGATTATGGAGAAATTTTTTCTCCTATAGCTAAGTTGACATCTATCAGATTTCTTTTGTCACTTGCAACAACGTATGACTTAGAAATCGACCAGATGGATGTGAAGACAACGTTTCTTCATGGAGAGCTGGAAGAATAAATTTATATGTTGCAACTTGAGTACTTTGTTGAAAAAGGTAAAGAAAATCTAGTTTTCAAGTTAAAGAAATCTATGTATGGTTTGAAGCAATAGCCTAGAATGTGGTACCAAAAGTTTGACACTTTTGTGTTGTCATTGGGATTTGTGAGATCAAAATCAAATCATTGTGTTTATTACAAAATTGAAAATGATCGTTTGCTTATTATTGCATTGTATGTTGATGATATGTTTTTCTTTGGGAATAGTAAGGGTGTGATTTCTGTTTAAAAATCTCAGTTTTTAGCACAGTTTGAAATGAAAGATTTAGGTGTAGCAAGGTATATTCTAGGAATGGAAATCAAAAGGGATAGGGGAAGTAGAAAGCTTTGGCCTAGCTAGAGTAAGTATATCAATACTGTCTTGGAGAGATTTGGTATGATAGATTGCAAGCAATTAGTTATTCCAGTGTTGCAGGGAATGAAGCTATTTGTTGAAGATTGTCTAAAGTCTCCTATTGAGATGGAGGACATGACCAGGGTGCCTTATGCAAGTGCAGTTCGAAGTTTAATGTATGCAATGGTTTATACAAGGCCAGACATTACCCAATCAATGGGAGTTCTTAGTCATTTTATGGCTAATCCAGGAAGGCCGCATTGGGACGCTGTGAAGAGAGTTTTCAGATATTTGAAGGGTACTTCAGAGTATGCTTTGTGTTATCATGGAAACTCGATTTCATCACAAAGATCTCTTAGCATTCGTGGGTATGTGGATTCTGATTGGGCAGGGGACATTGACAATAGAAGATCCACCAGTGGATACATATTCATGTTATTTGGTGGTGCAGTGAGTTGGATGAGCAAGCAATAGGCTGTAGTCACTTTATCTACTACTAAGGAAAAGTATATGGCAGCACCACATACCTGCAAAGAAGTCATTTGCCTTAGACATTTGTGTTCTAATGTTGGGTTTAATGCAAGGAAGATTACTATTTGTTGCGACAATCAAAGTGCTATTTATTTGGGAAAAAATCCCACTTTCTATGCTAGGACGAACCATATCGATCTTCAGTATCATTTTGTTCGTGATATGGTGGAAGATGGAAAGGTTAATTTGGAAAAGGTGAATACTTTGGAGAATGTCACCGATGCATTGACAAAGCCTTTGAGCACATACAAGTATAGGTTGTGTGCCAGTTTGATGGGCCTTGGGGCCTATGACTTTCAATAACTTCAAGTTTAGAGGAAGCCAATAAGTCTTCGCCAAGTGGGAGCTTGTTGGAAAATATTCCTCAACTTGCTGGCTTGAACCTCTCTTAAAGACTTGGCATTTTTCCCTTTCTTGGCCTTCATTGTTGGACTATCGCCCAAATCCAAAACCTTGAAACCTAAGTCACGGGGTTTTGAAAGATCATAACTTGGCAACATTGAGCTTCCCTTTGTTATCAACATGTCACAAGATCGCTGAATTTCTAAACTTTGGAACTCATGTCACAAAGTTTTGGAAATTCATAACTTTCCGACCTATCGTTAGATCATGGAAAGTTGGACCTTTGGAACCTATTTCATGGGGTTCTTGAGTTTCATAACCTCCCCACATAGTGATCTCCTTGTTGTCGCGACGTTCCATGTTTTCATAACCTTTCTCGCAGGTTTTGGAGTTTTATAACTTAGCGACTTAATGATCTCTTTGTTGTTTGGATGTCACAGGTTTTCAGAATGTCGTAACCTCCGACATGAGGTTTTGTGGTGTGATTTTTTTAGTGACTTGGAAATAGAGTAATATGCAATGGAAGGAATATGGTGGGACCTGATAGGTTGATAAGGACAGATGGTGACATGCATAAGCAGATGGTGATTATTGATTGGATGATTGTATAATTCACATCCTTGTTGTGAATTGTGTTGTAGTCGTCAGTGTGAACGCGGATAGCTCACTTGGTAACCAAAATTGGAGGGAAAATTAATTTAACAACTACTCCATCGAAAAGATTAAATGAAGATTTGATCTTCATGACGATGACATAGTTTGTAGAGGTGGTCAAGATCAAATCATATTAGATGGATAGTAGGATGCATTGAATGCATATTCAAATCCTTTGTATCCTAATTAAATGGCGATTGGCTATATGAAGAGGGTGGTTGTGTGGTTCCACATTGTATGCTTTATGAGCATTGTAACCGTGAGAGAAGTGTACTGTAATCGGTGTGAGGTCAATCAAGGGATTGTATTGTTTTTGTGAGTTAACATCTAAGAGTGAAGTCTGTAACTCTGTATGTATGCTATTTACTGTAATACAAAGTGGCTTTACTTGGTGTGTGGTTTTTTCTCTCGTAAGGGTTTTCCCACGTAAATCTGGTGTTATCTCTGTGTATGATAATTTTTCTATTCTTTTATTCTGTGAATGTACATCTCAATGAATGTAACTTGTTAAATGAATGTTTTTCTGTAGTTCTTTCCTGAGAATTTTGCATTAGGAAGGTGTTTCCGCACTAGGCTTTCCTTACAGTAAGTAGCTGGTAACTCTGCCTCCTGGAATCCTAAGATATTAATTACTTTGTCCTTAACAAACTGGCTAGTATTGAAAAAATAAATTTTACTTTTCTGATAATTGATGAATTGGCCAGATATTTTAGCATATTGGTCAAGAATTGCTTTCCATTGTTTTGCTTCTAAAATAGATGCCTCCCCCATAAGGATAGTATCATAAAAAAACTATTGATGTGAAGCAGGGGGAAGGGAGGACGCAACACAAAAACCTTTTAAAGTTTTATTTGCAAAATGTTTCTATATGTTACGGCCCAACACTTTAGCAACAATGACAAACAAGTAAGGTGATAATGGGTCCCCCTGTCTCAAGCCATGACCTAAAGAGAAGAAGCCTTTGGGAACCCCATTAACTGGGACAAAATACTTTAGAGTAGTGAAACAAGATCTGATAAGGTTGAGGAACTTACCATCAAAGCCAAATTTTTCAAGAACAACAAAGAGAAAGTTTCTAGAGACCCGGCCATATGCTTTGGAGATATCCAGTTTCAATTCCATACCCTATTTTTTGTTGTGATCCATTGAATGTAACACCTCATGGGTGTAAATAGTGGCATCCAATATTTTTCTTCCTTGGACAAATCCCTTTTGGTTGACCGCAATCATTTTATTCAAAACTAGTTTCAGCCTATTAACCATAATTTTAGATCAAATCTTATAGGTAGTATTGCACAAACTGATAGGTTTGTAGTCATTCATTTAAATAACATCATTAGCCTTGGGAATTATAGCTATTAAAGTAGTGTTCATTTGATTTA
>VDFB02000007.1:238909925-238991569 GCA_007258455.2 Sequoia sempervirens | reverse complement strand
ATGGTGTGTCAGAGGCTGGTACGAGGATGGAATGTGAAGAATGAACAATCAGAGGTTTTGGAAAAGGAACTGGAAGAAAACATGTTGGCATGATAATTTGAGGATCGAATTAGGGTTTTATGTGTTGAGAAGAATGTTTTTCGTAGCTTTTTGAATTCTACCATATTTAATGTGTTTTAGGGAAAATCTATCGCGTATAAGATAAAATTTGAAATCCTTTTTTATCATTTGAGCATTTGAAGAGTTTGAAAGGCATCCTGGAGCAATCTCGAAGTGATCTGAAGCATTTCTGAAGAAATTTGAAGAAACTATTACAAATACCCAGGAATTATTCAGTCTGCAAAGGAAAAGAAGAAGTCTTGACTAAACATTAACAAATTCAAGAAAGTTAAGCACATAAATGGACAAAGGATCGAGTGGCGACATTCCACTAAAGATGAAAGGAGTTGAATTGGAAGAATTTGATCATAGGAAGATGAAAGAATTGAAACTAGGGCTGAAGGAAAACAAATTACAAAGCATAAAAACCCTAGGTATGGATTTATGGGGAGAATTTCCTTGGTTCACTGATAAAGATTTCATCTTGTTCTTGTTGAGTCATTTCAAGAACAACATTGTATTAGACAAACCCTTCCTAATTACAAAGGAAGAGATCGAAGAGATTACTGGCTTATGCAGTATTGGGGATCTTCCTGGAAATAAGACCATGAAATACAAAGATGTGGAGGAACTTACTGGCATTCATAAAGACCCCCGAGCTCTATTAATAAACACACTTGTAGATTTGGCTTTAAGGTATGTTGCATATGGAATTTCCTATAAAATCTATTTCAAAAATCGTGAAGGCTCGACTTCGGCTGTTGTTGTATATATAGCACATATTATGATTAAGGAAAACATGCAGTTTGATTTGTGTAGCCTATTACTTGAAAATCTATTTGAGAATGCCCAAATGTCGTTGGTTGAGGGTTATCCCTTTTGGTTTGGATATTTTCTTGTGTGCTTGGCCTTTTACTTTTTGAACTCCCTACCGAGAAGAGAAAATGTAGTGTGGGAATCTGGTATTCTTATAGGGAAACAAGTCTACAAATACTTGGAATCATTGGCGGATAATGTAAGTGTGTGAAAATCATATTTCATATCCTTAAGAAAAAATCTATCCTCTAGTATGTCAGCACCGAGTCAGTTTGAAGTGGGTTTATCCTCCAGTAAGAGAGAGTTGGAAGTCATCATTAGCGAGTCTCCTAAAAAACTAAAAAAGAGGAAAACTATTGTAACAGGTGTCCCAAAAGAAAAGAATGAAGAACTCTTGTCCGGATCTGATACAGAGGATATACGAAAGTTGTTGGATAAGGGTGAAATGAAGAAGATAGGTGAAATTTGGAATGTGTGCTCTCCGGTTGAGAAAGTTAAAATTGATGATGTGTTGGTTGATTATTTGTGAAATAAAGGTATTTCAATTTCAAATGTGTCAGATTCTTTACTAGATGATCTTGTAGAGATTGTTGAAGAGATAACATTGCTAGAAGGACCCGAAGGACATAAATTCAAAGCTACGATTGAAAGAAGGTGTAACAAAGCAAAGCAAGTACTATCTAAACAGATAAATGAGACAAAATAATGCATCAAAGAAATATCATATATCTACAAATATTGTCTCCAGTGACCAACAACTGTTGATAATTTTAGAAGTAGGATTGAAGCTATTGAAGCTGAGATGAATAGTATTGGAAAGAACTTTGATTTCTTCAAAGACAAGGATGGAAAACAAAGAATAAGAGTTGGAGAATTGCAGGTAGAATTGATGACTACTCAAAGGTAAAGAGAAGATATGGTTAGAACCTTCTGGTTGGTTAAAGAAGTTGCTAAGGTCCGGTTAGATCATCTCTCTAAAATTCTCTCTGATGTAGAATATTGTGAGCAACTGTGTCTGTCTCTTAACCAGACATCCTCCTTTACACAGTTATCTTTGTTGGAAGGTATGAGTGCAAGAATGAATTCGGTTGTGCTTGAGTGGAAAACAGTTCTTTCGATCTTAAGAGAGAAGTATAAGAAAATATTTCTTGTAAAAAGTGTCATTCTTGTCTGAATGTTTGAAATGGGAAGCTGGAATTTTTGTGTTGCCCTTTGCCATTGATGTCAAAGGGGGAGAGAGTTAGAGTATAAAGTTATGGGGAGAGAGACATGCGATTTGGGAGAATGTTATGTTAGTGTTTTGAAATTTTGGCACATGTTGCCATCAATGAAAAAGGGGGAGATTGTTGGAAGAACGAAGAACAATGATCATCTCTATATTTTTTTATTGTCATTGATGTCACCATGATATATGAGTTGCAATTGCAAGATCAAGTCTAAATTTTTTTTAGTATTCTAGTCTGGTATCTGAACCGGTATAATGCTTATATCCTCTGGTATTTTGGTCCGCAATTGTTTGCTGGTGATTATTGTTGCTTGCAATTTTTGGAAATGGTGCATGAATGTTGTAAGCACGTACATTCAAGATCTCACGTATTTAGATGCTTTTATGGTGTATCAACATTACTCTGTTGATTTTTCTATTAGGTCTATCCTTGGCCAACCTAATGGATGAATTGTGTAATGGTGAATTAATTTTTGTTATGTGGATATATGTGTGACCTATCTTAGGTTTGTGCGGACATGATGTAGTGTGTTTGGTGTTTGAATTTCTTTTTGGGATATTTTGTGAATGCTTGTAGCCGATAGGTTGATATTTTTGGTAAGCAAGAAAATGCATCTAATTAGGCCGACCTAATTGATGCTTGCAGATGAATCAAGTATATATATTGGATAGGGTTGAAGATTAAAAGGATATATGTGTGTAATCAATGAGGAAGTTGTGAATGCGAAGTTGAAGAAGAGTGAAAATGATGAAGTGTGTTAAGTCTATCTATTGAGCATCACCAGAACTATATCAACACTTGTTAGGTGCACTCTTTTTAGTTCATTTTGGCTGTAAAGCCCAATTTTTCCTTGTAAATATTTTGTAGGAAGTGAGCCTCCTTGTAAGAAGTGAGATTTTGTATCCCGACAGTGAGTCCTTTCAGGGTAGTGATCCCTTGGCAGTGATCCTTATACATTTGGTTTTGGAACTACTTTCTATTGTGATGTAATCATCACCATGGTTTTTCCCTCATAGGGTTTTCCACGTAAAAGTTTGGTGTTCATTGTGTTGATTTTACTTTCTATTATTTGTGTTTCATGTTCATACTTAATAACATAATAGTGTGGTTGTGGAATTGATAAGTGTTGAAGTTTTAAGTTTTAATTTTGCGACAACTGATTCACCCCCCCCCCTCTTAGTTGTCCTGCACCTTTTAACAGGAAGGAGAAGGGTGGAGAGAAGTATAGAGGGAAAGAGAAAGAGGAGGAAGGTGGGGAGATTGAGAGAGGGAGAGAGAGGGAAGGATGGAGGGAGAGATGGAAAGAGAGATAGAGAAGTATATAGGGAATGAGAGATAGAGAATGAGAAGTAGAGGGGGATAGAGAGAGAGGGAGAGAGAGAGATGGAGAGAGAGAAAATGGTGAGATAGAGAGTAGAGAGTGGAGAGAGTGAGAGATAAAGATGGGGGAGGGAGAGAGTGTGTGAGAAAGAAACACAAAGGGAAGGAGGAAGGTTAGGATATTCGAGAGAGAGGGAGAGAGGGAGGGAGAGAGAGAGAGAGGGGGGAATGAGGGAGGGAGAGGTAGACAGGGAAAACTTTAGTGGCAAATCTTCACCAATTGGCGAATTTCTCACACCCAACAGGGTGTCCAAATCACTCAAATTTTATGAACTATAGGTCCAATGCATGCCCATTTTCCAATGAGTTTTTTTATGAGGCATATTTAAGCAATAAATTCTCCATTTTCAAACTACGTGTTTCAATTGGATCGACTAGTATTTTCACCTGGAATCCTGAAAGCATTTAATAAAACACCTACATATTTTCCAATACTATGAAATCAACATTGTATTAGGACCCATTTTTCGAATTAAAATTTACAAATAGTTGCTTGTGAAGACCCATTTCACCAATTAAAATTTATAAGTAGTTGCTCATGAGGACCTATTTTTCCAATAACATTAAAAAATAATTACATTTGAGGACACATTTCACCATGAAAATTACAACATATAGTTGTATAAGCACGTGGGATTTTCCAAATTTTTAATGTACCATTTAAAAATCCCACAAAATTCACCAAGTATGGAATCATGGATTTATATAAATACAACCAAAAGTGTCATTTATTCTTACACATTTTGTTCAGTTCTAAGGTTCTATTTATCGATTCACAAATCAACGAAAGTCAAAAATTTAGACTTAAAGGTGAGTGATCATTTCTTCATAGTGTTATTAGTTATAATAATAAGTTCTCTTTATCTCTTTTCCATTCTTGCTTCAACAAAGTGAACAACTAGGGGACAAGTACAATTTTGAGTTTTGAACCTCTATTACAGAGCCTAGAAAGATATTCCGAAAGACTTTTCAACTCCTCAACAAGTGAACCATCAAACTAAGTCCAGGTGGGAAGTTATATATTTCTTTTCCTGTGTTGATGCAATTGAACTCCATGACAAGGTTATAAAACTCACGAGGACTAGCGACTAAGGTTAGGAAAAGCCAAAAAAATTTATATTGTATTCCATGGTATTGAATTGACCATGATTCTACATCATTTTAGGAACAACACTTATCACTACTTGCAACTCTATTGCATTTCCATTCCACACAATATTTAGATCTTTGAAAGGAATATTATTAATCCATTCCCTTGAACAGTATTCAACATCCATAACTTAGAGTTATAAGCTAATAAGTAGCAGTTCAACATAAATAACATGAGGCATTCCATAACTTAAAACAATAAATTGTAAACTACCGATCACCTAAATTATCTAATCCTTTGTCCATCTTTATGAAATATTTGTTCATGAATGAAACGTTCCACAACAGTAGAACTATCAAAATACATGGGTAATGAACAATCAAAACGGAAAATATAAGGTTTTTTTGTCTTGAAACGAGTTTCTAGAAATTAGCCATTTTAGAAATTAAAATAAAAAGTCTTTGAAGTATGAAGAGAGAAAAATTAAAGAAAATAACATAAAAAATAAAAACTAAATAATGGTCCCATTCCCAGCACTGACTCCTTCACTTTCAATTATTTCTGCCTCCTCCTTCAATAACGCCTCCTATGCCTTTAATCTTTGTCTGTATTCTCGGTACTTGGTGACAATTGTGGTGATGTTTTTTCTTCCTAGAGTTCTAGTAATCTGTAACCTAGTTCTTCATTGGACCAAAGCATTTTCAGACTCAACCAACATCTGAGATCTTTTCTCTTCTCCACATTTATAAGTCTTCAGGTGGATCTCCATTCCATTGAGTTTCAAGGACTCCCATGTCACTGTAGAAAGATCAATTATTTCTTTATTGAATATCTCTCTAAACTTTAGACAGATCTCTCATATATCTAGAATGTTTTCATCAAAATCATTAGTAATTTCCACTCCCAAAATACGACAATATTCTTTAATTTCCACCAACATTTCATAATATTGATCAAGTGTATTATTAATTTCCTTCACCAGATTATCATACATATTCAATTTCCATTCCAATGAAATGGACTAGGAAGGGTCTAGCTCCTTAGGATTATTCACAATTTTCTCACCAATTAATATCTTTGGATCAATAGAGTTCAATTCTTTCATTTCCTGAGAGAGAACATAGAGACTAGTTTGATATTTTCTGAGTTGTTGAAGTTCTGCTACTAACTCCTCCCTCTTGTTAACAACTCGAGTGTAAAAGTGCACATATTTATTTAGAAAGAAGATAACCTCTTGAGATATTTTATTGATCCCCTCACAAGCAGCTCTGGAATAGCTAAAATTCTTTTTAATTTACTCTATGGTGAGCACATCAATGCCCTCTACCTGAGAACTTGAGGCTTCATCAGATGTAGGGAGAGTGGCCATGGAAGAAATAAAGTTACTCAATGCGAGGACTTGAGATTCCGATTTTATATTTTCTTTCATTTGTTCTTTCACTCTTTTAATCAAGGTATTGATTGAATAATTGGCATGGTACATATCACCTTCCAGTGTTGGAGGCCCCATATCAACATGTGTGACTTTTTAGTCCACCTCTGTTATTTCATCTTCATTTAAATCCTTCACAGGCTCAACAATTTCTAACATTTGATTTCCAGAAGTAGCATCAGTCACCATCCTTGACATCCTCCTAGATTTCTTAGGTTTTGAAGAGATTTGAAGTAACTTTGAAACTGTATCCACTCCAACTATCATTGTAGGAATATGCTTTCTCTTCTTCTCCACTGCTTTTTTCAGCCATCCTAGGGAGGTTGTACTACCAGACCAGAATCTTCATTTCCACTAATATTTTATTTAGGAGAGTTAGGAGTGATAGGTGGATTATCAATTGGAGGTGGAGAAGAGGGAAATTCAGACAAACGAGGAAAGATATTATCTTCAGCGATCTATTTAAAGATAGCTTCAAAATTTGTAGCCACAAGTTTTTCTTGATTGGTCTTCTTCTTAGGGGTAGGAGAAAGCACATTGTCTTGTTCACAAATTCTCTTCAACTTGACTGTTTCTGCTGGCCTATTAATCATCACCTCATAACTGAGAATTTTCACTAGAGGACCTCACAAAGGGTTTCCCTGATGATACACTTGCACCAGATGCTTGCGTAGACCCCTGTTCATTCTTTTGTGATGACTTAAGCTCCTGAACAGGATCGAAAACTTGCCACCATTTCCCATCCAACCAGTCCTGGGTTCTTTTAAGCACTGGGGAAACACACATCCTCATATCTGAAATTTCACTTTGGCTCCAATCAACCATAGGGTGGGATTTATCAAGCAATTTTTCATATGTAGGATCTATGATTGTTGAATCATCAACTACATTTTCAGGAATGTGAAATGATAGACTGAAAGCCTATATTTTTTTTAGCATTAACCTCATATAATCTCTTCTCAAAACATTGTTCTCATCGACACAATCTTCCCATAAATCTTCAATAGATGGGTGATGCTGATATAAGCTCCCTCCATAGAGATTCTGCTTCACAAAACCCTTACTGTCAAAATTAGCTCTCATAGATAGATTTTGGAGGTTATATTCCTTGAGAATTCCTTCAGCTCCCCTGGCCATCTAGTTTATTTTGTACATAAAATAAGGGGTCTCCAATGGGAAGAAATACCCTTGTTTTCCCATGTTCGTATACTTAATATTAACCATGGCCATTTGTTGAAAAACTTCCAGAAATATCAATAAATCTTCAAGATACCGAGGTAATTTAAATGGGGCTTTCTCAAAATGCCCTATTCTCATATAGGAAAACTTATCAAATTGGATATAAAAACTCTGAAATTTTGATACAAGAGAAATTGATTCAGGGGAAAGGAGCATTTTTGAATTTCCATCAAGCTTCCTCATGACCGCCATTAAAAATGCATCATTAACATGACAAAAATCACCCATTCCAAATTGTTTAGTGAACTGAGGAAAGCGTTTATACACAGGCATATCAGAAGCTGGGGTTCCTTGCAGCTCCAACCTAGGCCAAAAGGACCTCTAACTGCCTACAATGTATGTTAGGCAAGAACACATACATAAAGTAGCAGTCTTATGGAAATTAATTAATTGCTCATTCAAATGGAAGCAAATAACTTCATCCTAGTCAATGAAAATGTTCTCATCACAGACTATCAAGATAAACCGACACATCCAATCCTCAAATAACTCAACTTGGGAATTCCCAACAACACGGTGCAATAAAGCAATAGCATCTACAATTTCTCCCTTAAAATGCCCTCTTTTGAGTTTACTCGGCAGTTGCAACTTACCCTTCTTTTCAGACTTCAACTAGGTTTTGGCCATGGATTTCTTACACTAGTCCTTATTCGCTTTGAAAAATTCACCTTCCACTGCGACATACATGTATTCTACAAGTTCCCTTTCTGGAATCCCCAGTGCACGGGAAACAACTTCAGGACAAAATTTATGCAATTAAAGTCCCATCCATGGCTTTAATTTCCTATGTCTACAGAATGTACCTTCTCGCACATGCACTTATCAGGTCCACACTCAACAGCTTCTAGAAACCCTCCAAAGTGAGATAGCCTTCTTTCTAAGAGTTTTATATCTAGCTCAGACTTGTCATCCCTCTCCAAGCGCACCCAAAATTCATCTAACTTAAAAGGTATGAGCGTCGTATCCCTTACACCGACCCAACATTCACTCTACATGAGTACAAATTCATGGAGAATGAATGTTTGCACTTGAGAAGTACTGGCCTTGGCAAAGAATGAGAATGTAGGCTAAATGTTTGAGTAAAAATAATGTTTGCACTTGAGAAGTACTGGCCTTGGCAAAGAACAAGAACGCAGGCTAAATGTCTGAGTAAAACTTTGCCACCCACTTATGTCGTTATTTTTGATAGGACATGCTTTAAATGTGACATTCAATTTCATTCCTTGAAAAAGATAGCCTTTAAACCTGCATGCTTTTGGAAATTCCTAAAAAGACAACTCAAGTTTAGTCTGTACATAACATTCAGTGAGATGTTAGATGACGACGCCTTTGAAAGGCGGGATAAGTCCATAATGTTGAAGGTTACGTATGCATAATGAACCAAAGTCTGAAGTTTCAAAGTTTTCAAAACTTCTGACCCACTGGCTAAATTCACATACCGTAACTCAAAGGTTATGTATGCATGAACTTAAGTTACTCAACAAAGTGAACCAAGTTGGGGAATCAGGTAGTTATGAAAATTTAGAACTCCGCGACATGGTTATAAAACTTGGAGGACTAGCGACTAAGCAGTAAGCTTGCTTTGCTCCCTTATTTTGAGTCTACAACCATACATCAAATTTTCATAGAACAATTGAGTAATTTATGATATAAATAATAAACATGCGTTTTAAAGTTTTTTTATTTTTAACCATTAATGTGCTCAGATTGACATCAAGGCCTTTATAAAATGAATTACAATGTCACATTAATAGCACAATAACACTTAACGTTGCAAAGGACTTAATAAAGGAATTACAATGTCAAATTAATAACACAACCATTTATTTTATTACAATTGAATTACAATCTTAAATTATTACATAGTACAAATACAAATGTAAGCGCAAGCGCCAAGCTTCTGCTTGGCCGCTAGTGAAAACATAAATGTAATACATGTGTGTCTAAAAATAAATGGGACTTGTCGGGTCAACCATGCACTCTAAAAATAAACACACGGGACTTTCGGGATCAACGATGGTGTCTGAAAATAAATGCATGGGGAAAGGTGGGCTAATCAAACTAGGGAAATGGGAGTTGTGAAGATACAAAATGTACTTCTCGCCTTTGAAAATTAAAGTCATGCAGAAGATGGGGGGTTGTAAAACTGCTCCCATCTTCTACTTGCAACTTCCATGCACTAGGAGAGCACTTATCTCCATCAGAGCTCCTCATCGTGGCTCAGAACCTGTCTAAGAAGTTAGGTGAACCAAATCAACTTCTTTCTAATTCCACCCATTCTGAACTTGAAGGAAATTGGTCTTTTACTCTGTAACTACATAACTACAAGTAGAAGAATTTAGAGTATCCCCAAATCCAATAATGCCACATCATCTTCTTCGTGAATCCTATTCCCTATTAACCCTACAAAATGAAAAACCTTATGAAAATTTGAACATTGCACTCAATAGTAAAGCCTTTAGCCTTCAATGAATGATTTTTATTTTAAGTTGTGCTCACTATCCTTATTTATGGGCCAACAGTGCCACCAATAGTGCTACTACCAACCTCGTCCCTATGTGCACCTCACATGTGACACATGTGAGGTTAGGTATAATCATGATTCATAATTGTGATTCGTGCAAACCAAAAAACCAACTTAAATTTGAATTGATTTGTGTAATTTAAGCCTTACATTTATTTAAATCTTTGATTTGATTGACGTCTAGACTCTGACAACCTCACTACATGCAAAATGTACCTCAAGTTGACAAGTTGTCAATTGTCAAAATCGCTAGTGCCACTCAAATCTCAAATGATATGAAATCATTACAAATCTTGTTTCACTAGCCATTTAGTCTTGCATTGGCAACAAATTCTAAACTGTTGATCATTGTAAATCTAACAGTTAAAGGGTAATTATGGAGGTTTAAGTTCGCAAGACTAGCACTCTTTGCATTTCATTCTGGAATGCAACTACAACCATACATCAAATGTTCATCGAACGATTGAGTAATTTATGAATTATGATATAAATAATAAACATGTGTTTTAAAGTTGTTTTAAACTTTAATGCGCTAGGCTTGACATCAAGGCCAAGGGGTTGGTAACTTAACGTTGCAAAGGACTTAATAAAATGAATAATGATACTGGGAATTGGGGGAGAAGGTCAATGAAAAATTAGAAATAAATAACATTTCGGTAAACCCTAACAAGAGTGACAATTTTTAGTGTTTATAATTTTTTTTGTCAATTTGATGGCAACTTTCTTTTTTCATTTGTATTGCTTTATGTTTTAATTTTAAATTTGCATGCAATTATTTCTTAAATAGACAATACTTAATTTATTAAAGGAAAAAAAACATGATTTGAATAGATTCATAGACATTGAACTCAGCAAATAACTCTTTACTATAATTTTATAACAAAGATTAACACAACACAACCATTTATTTTATTACAACTGAATTACAATGTCACATTATTACATATCTTTTTAAAGATGAGTAGTTGTAAAGAAGCAAGCTCCTATTTTGTATAAATAACATAGACACAATTTATTCCAAGTTGTTGCTCATGATAATGGATTACAAATTGATTCCAATTTCCAAGGTTCTATCGGTGAAAACATAATACAAATGTGACACTGAAAATAGATACATGATTCCAAAGCTTCTTCTGGTGAGAACGTAGTACAAATGTGTCACTAAAAATAAATGCAAGGAACTCGCCTGGCCAACCATGCTAGGGAAATGGGAGCTATGAAGATACAAAATGTGCTTATCCCCTCTGAGAACCAGAGTCATGCAGAAGATGAGGGGTAGTAAAATTGCTCCCATCTTATACCTGCAACCTCCATGCATTAGGATAACACTTATGTCCATCAGAGCTCCTCATCTTGGTTCAAAACCTATCTGAGAAGTTAGGTAAACCAAATCAACTTCTTTCCAATTCCACCCATTCTGAACTTGAAGGAAATTGGTCTTTTACTCTATAACTACATAACTAGAGGCAGGAGAATTTAGAGTATCCCCAATAATACCACAACATCTTCTTCCTGAATCCTTATTAACCCAAAAAAATGAAAACCCTTATGATACTATCCAGTATCACTAACCCTATTTATGGGCCACCAGTGCCACTACCAGCCTGATTCATGCAAACCAAAAAGCCAACTTAGTCGATTTGCGTATCTTAAGCCTTACATGTACATTTAAAATGTTTAATTTGATTGATGTCTAGATACATGCAAACTCTACCTCAATCTTACAAGCTATCAAAATTGCCAAACTCCAGTCACCACTACCAATGCCACTCAAACGATATGAAATCATTACAAATCTTGTTTCATTAAAGCTATGAGTTTTCCAATCAATCGCTTCGGATGTTCAAAATATTGAGAATTTCAAAAATTAAATGTAATACGTCGAGGCATTGAAAAGAGAGAAATGAGCCTTGATCTCACCACGTGTCTGCATCTAACAGTTCTAGTGTTATTCCAGAGGTTTCAATTCACAAGTCTACTGCTTCGCAACTTTAGAGATTTACTTTTGGAATCCAACTATAGTCGTCCATCAAAAATTCATCGAATGCTCATGGTTATATTGATCTTCCTTTACATCCTTTGTGTAAAACGTTCTTAAGTTTTTAATCCTTAGTCTTACTTCTTCCTAGGTTGTCCCTCTTTTAAAACAAAATTTTTGCACATGCATATTTTTGCCACTTAAGTTCTTCTATCGCTCATCGCCAAAATCCAACCCATTGGGTTCTTTACCACGACGATGAGCCTTGATCTCCTCACGTGTCCGCATCTAATGATTCTAGTGTAATTTTGGAGGTTTCAATTCGCAAATCTAGTGCTTGAGAGATATACTTCTAGAATGCAACTACAGTCGTCCATTGAAAATTCATCGAACGGTCATGGTCCATAATGTCGCATGGTGGCTGAAACTTAGAAACTTAGAACCAAAGTCTGAAGTTTCAAGGTTTTCGAAACCTCCAACCCACCAACTAAAAAATGACCAAGAAAGACTTGTAACTAAGGTTAGGAAAAGCACCAAAACCTTGACTTTGGTGAATTAAGATAGGAAAGGTGGCAAGGACGGTGCATTTATGAAGTGAAGATCGCGGGTAGATTTAAAACCTCTTTGACAGTGCATTTATGAAGAAATACTTGCAACTAAGGTTAGGAAAAGCACCAAAACCTTGACTTTGGTGAATTAAGATAGGAAAGGTGGCAAGGACGGTGCATTTATGAAGTGAAGATCGCGGGTAGATTGGAGCAAGTAGACATGAATGGAGGATCGATGGGTAATTAAGATTAGTACATGCGGAGTTTGGAAAATTATGACCTCTCGGACCTCAATTAACAAAGTTAATAATAGAGTTTTGCATGGAGAAGAAGGCACACAAAAAGTTTGAAAGAGTGGTGGTCATGGCGGTGTAGCTGCAACAATTTTCAAATGGAGGCCAACTTCACTCTGCATTTGAGGAGGAAATTAAACCTGTTTTATGGTGAAGCTTCTGACCAAAGATTAATGGGGATGTTTTTATTCACTGATGGGAGGTTGGTACAATGTGTGCAGATGATTTTTGGGAAATCCTTTGGAAATATGCGGCATAGATATAGGACTAACATGGATGTATACTCCTTGATTAAAGCATGGGGTTTGGACTTAGGAGAATCGACAAGTACAATGAGAGAAGTGATGGAGATGATTGTGCATAGAGATTTCTTGGAAGGATTAAAATCAATACTTGAATGGGAAGTTCCAGGTGAAGGTTTGGACATTCGGGAAGGCTTTGAAAGTGTGAAACTAGAAGGGGCAGAAGGATGCATCCCTTTTGTGTGTTGGTTGGAGGATGAAATTAAAAATTGATGTAGGGAAGAAGCAATGTTAATATGGCAAGCATTGAAGATCTTTATAGAGTTGATGAAGGTGGAAGCAATTATAACATAGGTGAAAGCGGAGGCAGAGCGCATGGAAGCATAGGCAAAAGTGAAGGAAAAGTGTATGAAAGAAAAAGGACAAAATGCGAGGAAGCAGAAGATGAAAGGCAAAGCAACAAGGAAAGTTGGTTATGAAATGAGTAGCACTAGTTGAATTTGTAGTTTTTGTAGGGTTTTTGCAAAATTAATGCAAGACTAGTATTAAATTTTTGGCTTGTCGGGGGTTTGAACCCTGTTACGGTTGTATAGTGTGAATAGTAGGTACTAGGAAGGGTAAAAGAATGATTGAAAATCTTGTTGAAATATGTAAGGTACATACAGATAGTTTTGGAACTGGTTTTAGTTGGGCAAGGTTACTTTTTTTATTATGAAGCATGTTAAGATGCTTTTTTGAAAAAACTATTATAGTTGTAGGTGATTTTTGGATGGTTGATGAAAACAATGAGGCAAATGATGTAATCTTTATTTTCATGCAATACAAAATCCTATTACCGACCAAAAAGAAAAAAAATCTAACAATTCTAGTGTTATTCTAGAGTTTTCAATTCGCAAGTCTACTGCTTCAGAGATTTACTTCCATAATGCAACTACAACCATCCATCGACAATTCATCGAATGGTCATGATTATATTGATTTGCACTAACACTTTGCCACTGCATTTTTTTATTAGTTTGATATTATGTTTAATTTTCCAATGTTTTTTTCTTAATCATTTGAAAATAGGTTTTATTCGCCAATGAATTTTATTTTTTAGTTTGAAAAAAATTAATTGCCAACAAAATTATTTTTGGTTTAAAAAGAGGTTTAATTTTCCAATCAAAATATTTTATTTTTTTGAAAATAGATTTTAATTGCCAATGGAAAATTTTTAGTGGTTTTAAAAAAAAATCATTTCGCCAAGATTTTCCACAAACTTCTAGCGATTAGAAAAGATTCACCATTGGACATTATTTTTTTCACGAAAAACAAAAAAAATTGCCACTAAAATTAATATTTTTATCAGGAAGTATACAAGATTCGTTAGGATTTTACACCTTCGCCAAGGGGGGGTTTCTTAAAGTTTTCCCTGGAGGTAGAGATGGAGAGAGAGAGAGATAGAGAGAAGTATATAGGGAAGGAGAGATAAATATGGGGGAGGAGGGAGGAAGAAGTAGAGAGATAGAGGAAGAGGTGTGAGGGAGAGAGAGGTGATATAGAGAGAGAGGAGGGAGGGACAGAGATAGAGAGAAGTAGAGTGGGAAGGAGGGAGGGACAGAGGGAGAGATAAGTGCGATAAAGAGAATGAGAGAGAGAGGGGGAAGGAGGAAGGTGGAAGGTGGAGAGACTGAGAGAGAGAGAAAGAGGAGGGAGGGTGAGAGATAGGTAGAGAGTTATAGGTTAGATAAAGAGAAGTAGAGAGGGAAGGTGTGTGGGATGAAGGAAGAGAGAGAGAGAGAGGGAAGGAGGAAGGTGGATATATTGAGAGAGAGAGAGAGAGGAGGGAGTGAGAGAGAGGTAGAGAGGGATATGTTAGATAGAGTGAAGTAGAGAGGGAAGGTGGGTGGGAAGAAGAAAGAGAGATGTGAGATAGATAGAAGTATAGAGGGAAGGAGAGAGTGTGAGAGAGTGTGAGAGAGAGGTCTAGAGCATAAGGGATAAACAATGAGTGAGATAGAGAGAGAAAAATATGACACAACTTGATGATTATTGAAATTTGACCTCCTGATTACTGAAATTTATTATGTTGATTACTGAAATTTGGTTGTTTGAAAAATTGTAATATATTCCAAAAACTAGAATCTAAATTATAACTCCTAGAGATCCGAAACCACTCTCAAACATCCTAAAACTATATACATGAAATATAACTTAAAGTATAAGAAGGTAAATGTCCATTTGTAAATGTCAACTTAAATGTTTATTCCATGTATATAGTTTCCTTGAAAGATAACAAGAAGAAAGAGAGAAAAAAAGAGAAGAAAAAAATTCAATGTAGACCAAAATGTGAGCGCGTTATAACGTGCTTGCATTTTGGCAATGTTTTTTTGAATTCAAAATAATGCACATTTTTTAAAGTTAAACCATAACGTGTGCACGTTTTACTATAATGCACTTGCGTTTTCACTATTTCGAGACAAAAAATTGAACTAGAAACTTTTTGGTCCCCCATCTTTTTGCACTTACTCCATAGGGACCTTAGAACTTACCTTTACTTATTTTTCTTGATTCCCTACATCTAGATTTACAATGACAATGTCAAATATCATATGCAAGTATATTAACATTATAAGATTAAATGTATTGTTATGGAGCGAGCGGGAGCAAGAGGGAAGAGGAGCGAGGGAGGATTTTTTAAATCCTCTAAAGATGGTGATGAGGGTGATGATGATTTAGATCTGGATGGTGGGTTTCCTATTTTCAGATGCAGTTGTGTTTACTTTGGAGGACTCTTTGGTGTGGTCATGGGTTTCCTATTTTTGTTTTTGTGTTGGAACTAAGTGGCATCTTGTTTTTATCCTTTGGGAGAGTCATTTTAGAGCGTGGGGGTGTTGTTGCCTTTGTCCTCTGGTGTTGACCCTAAGAAGTGCTCCTAGTTAATTGAGGAGGTCGTGGGTGTTTTGGGCCTCATGATGGTTGTGCTTAATTTTTATTTTACTATTGAGGTAGATGTGGGGTGGTTTGTTCTCCCTCCTATTGTTGTGGGTGTCTTGGATTTGGCTATTCCTGTGGCTACTCGCTACCTTCATCCTTTTCCTTTTCCTCTAGAAGATGGTGTCTATTTTGGATGTTGCGCTATTGTGGGTGCACCTCCTTGTGTCCTTAGAGCTGATGATTCTGATGGTTGGGTTGGTACTCTATTGTTTGGATTTGTCGATTATTTGGGTAAAGCATATTTTGTGATTTCAATTATGGTTTTTCTCTATTGTGGTGACTATTGGTATAGTTCAACCTTGATGATTGCTAAGAGCTTGATCTTTTTGCTCTCTTATTTAGTGGTAGCATGGCCATTTCAGCTTTATCATTTGGGGACTATGTGCTCATGATTGGTGATGGTTTGAATCTGATGGATGTGGGGGTTTTGGCTCCCTCTATCATAGCTGGTTCTATTGTTGTTGGGGTCAATGCTTGGTGGCCTCTTTTAAAGCTTTTAGGCTTGATGGGTGAAGTTGTATCCTTTACTTTGGGGAAGGGTGTGGTGTTTTTCCACCTCATCGATGTTGTTGTGCGTCCTAGAGATCTTGAGGTTTGTATCTATGGGGGAGTTTTTTTTCTTGTCCAAGTTTGCAATATCATAGGATATCTCAGTTTCCTAGTTATTTTTACTTGATTTCTCTAGTATGGATGGGGATTTTTATTCCCAAGTTACTTTTTTGTTGGCTGGGCTATGCTTAACGTTTCCTCTAAAGACCCAATTTTTCTTGTTGTTGAAGGGAGCTTAAGCTACCCTGTCGATTTCTCTCTCCAATGTCTCTGGTTTATATCCTATTGAGGTGGTTAATAGTTTTGTTGGTGGGGTTTGGAATAGGTGTAAGGGGACTCTTATGGTCCTTTTTTCTATTTTTGGTTTTATTATATTATCTCCTATTGAGTTTGAGTTAGAGAATGTTGATGGGATCATAGATTTGCATCGTGTAACTCTTTTTGTCCTATTGAGGTGAAGAAATAAGGAGGGTTTTGAGCCCTATTTATTGAATGATGGGGTCTAGGATCTACATCTAGTTTTATTATCTTTGTTGTTAGGGAGTTGTTATTGCCCTTTTTCTATCTAGGTCCACTTTCTCCTATTGAGGTGGGGATTGAGATTAGTGAAGGTGATACATTTTGGTATCTGTATCTTTGGAAGCACTTGTAATATTTTGATCTAGCTATTGTCTAGTGCTTTCTATTTTTCCTTGCTTTGGGTCTACCTTTGTTGTGCAAATTTTCTATTGTAGGTTGGTTGTTGTTTGTCTACGATTTATCTTTGGCAGTGTTCCATTTGGATGAGGTTTCGGGTCTCATCAAAACTTGCTTGTAAAGGGTTTTAGGTCCCTTCAAAACCTATTTTACGCTTAATAAAAAAACATTAAAATTTTGAAAGAAAGAAGAATGTTGTCATTGGTTTTCATTAATGAGTTGTCGTTGATACACCACATCTACACCACATGATGAATGTAAAATCACTATGATGGATGTCTATACAAAAGTATTTTGGTTCACATTTTTTCATCTATTCAAATATTCCTATATGGTTCTAATATGTTGTTCACGTATATCTTTGGCATCTTAATTGAGAGTTTAAGTTGTTTTGGTTAAGTGGTTCAAGAGTTGCATATAACAAAAGTTCAACAAATATGGTTTACACAATTTTTTGTGTACTGGACCTTACCTAACTGGTCAACATTCCTCCACGGATTTGAGTTAGATGTTGCAATTTTGAGGGAAGGTTTACAGGTGTCAGTACATTGTACATTTTAGTTGGCACGACATTTTTTGGTCCATATATTTCTTGGCATTAATCAGTTGGAGTACTTTACCTTTTGGTTCTATACTTGGCCGACTCAAGGTATGTAAAGTGTTGAGAAGATTAAATAATTGGTGTGAATGGAAAGAGAAATTGTTATAGGTCCATTCCAACCTGTATTGCTTATGTTTTGAGTGCGAAAGCATTTTGGTTTGTATTGGGTGTCAACAAGGCATGTTTTGCATAATTCGAGGCTACATCTAATTAGGCCGACCTAATTGATCTTTGCGGTGAAGATTGATATATATATACAATGTTGATTTGTGTTTGAAGAAGTGTGTGATAAGAGCATGAGATGATCTGAATGCAAGCAGTGATGCAAATATTATAGAATTATGCAAATTAGCTGGGAATTAAGTGATTAAGGTATGAAAATAAAGCAGAGCAAAGATTGGTAATCTGAGTTGACTATAGAATGTGTAATGAGCTTTAAAGGAATTGAACTCAGCATAAGTTAGATGCATTTCTCTCAGTTCAAACTCTAGCTAAGAAGTCACTTCTCCTGTATTTTTCTTTTCTCTGTGAATAGTGTGTTCACTTAGACAGTGAGTCCTCCTAGTAGTGAGCCTTTCTATAATATATTATAATCAATTATAACATATTGTGAGTAAATCCTCACCATGGTTTTTCCCTTCTTGGGTTTTCCATGTAAAAATCTTAGTGTTCATGTGTTGTGTATGTTATGGGTTATTTATGCTTACACTTCTTATGGTTATGAAATATTATTTAGAAATTGGGTGGTTGATAATTGGATGATTTAGTAGAATACTAATTTACACCCCCCCCCCTTTTAGTATTATGTGTGTTCAACATATAAGAATAAATTCTAAAGTATGAACATATACAAGGTTATGTATGTTTTTTGTGAGGTTTAAAAATACCACCTCAACATACATGAATCCTCACATCTACCCAAATGGAACTTAAAAAAAACACACATCTACTAGAATCAAGTGCATTATTTTTATATAATTATTCCAATTGGTATGAAATAACCATCCTAATATTTATGAATTATTTATAATGTAATATTTTTTCATATTGCACTACACATTTTTATTGGGGAAACACTTGGAATTTTGGAGGCATGTTTCAATTAACTGATATATTCACCAATATGATTGTAAATCTAGATTATATGAGGATATTACTATTATAACTTCATGTTAATGTTTGGGTTGAAATCGCCACTCATGTTTTGGATCATGGTCCTAATCATCCACCATTTTACAATTAGGTGACATTCACCACATTTTTCCTCCACCATTTTATAAATTGGAATATTTCACCAAATTTGAGTCTTTATAAGTAAATTAAATTTTTAATTGTTATTTTATACATTTTTTCTACTCTCAGATTGGATTGTGTCAATTCTTGAATCTTTATATCCTTTGAAGAATTATATTTTTGACTTATTTATTTGGTTTCTTCTATTCCTAGTGCCTACTTCCTACCTATAGTTATATGTTTAGGAAGCCACAAACAATTAAATTCAAGCATTAGTGAGTCATTGAGAGGCAATTGATAATTTATTTATCGGTATATGAGTATCATATTTCTCTCATTTATTATATGTTAATATTATTATTATAAATGATATTAAGCAGTGATACATCCAAACCCTAGGGATCTATGATTCATTTTCTTGTTTTTTCAATTTGGTTTCATTGCTAGAGATGATACTAAAACTATTACTGTTGAGTTTTACATGATGAATTTAAACACAAAGATTTTTTTGTAATTGCTAACCCCTAAGAGATGTCAATAAGTAAATTTATTGGAAGTGGAAAAGGAATTTATCAAAATGTAGAAACATAATTTCATATTTTAGCAATTTCTGTAGTCCAATTAGTCAACCAATAACATCAAGATTTACACAAAATATTGTAGTGAGGTGCATGAAAATTATATATATATGATGTTACAAAGGAGTTATATGGTAGTGAGAATGACAAAATTAATAACAACCACCTCAAAAAGTGATTATAAAAATGAATGTCCTATATGGAAGAGGAAAATAAAATCCAAATCAAAATGGGGTGAGTTAGATTTTTCAAAAAAAAAAAAAAAGATTGATTGAGTGTCGAAGAACCCATTCACTAAATTATTTGAAAATGAAATTAAAGATGAACCTTATCTAGAATGTAGGTGTCAAATTTGTAGTTTTTTAAATATGGTATGGATAAGAACTTATAGCTAAAAGTTGACACTATAGGAAAACATGTTGGTAAGGAAAACATGTTGGTCATTTTTATTAAAATAAATTCATAGATAGAGAGGAAAAATATGTGATAAGATGAAAAATAAATGAAGAATATCTTCATGTTAAGTATGCATTAGAATATGGTGAGTATATTAAAAAAAGAAACTATTGTTGCATGTGGAGGTACACTTGAAAATAAATTTGGAAAGATGGAAAAATGCTCACATATGGAAAAATTGTCCATTTGAGTGTTTCTTTCCATATTTTAACTAGAGGACAGCCTATGCTAGACTACCTAGAATATAATTTCTTTTAATAGGTATTTCTAAATTTTCTAACACATAATTATCAATTAAAAAATTGGTGGGAATGGTAAAATTGTCTTGTTGAGCTTAGACAAGGATGTATAGAAAAAATAGTCAACTTGTATTACATTATCATTAGATGAAGTTATAGTGGTAGATAAATTTTTTTGAGTATGTATGCATGTGTACATTGTAAAAAATAAAGGAGAATATAACATATTAAAGTTTATTTGAAATAGTTAATAAATAATTTAAGAAAATTGAAGTATGGATGATTACATAATCGCTAAAAACTTGGTGTGTAGGGGAAAATGGAGCTTTAATAATAAAAGGTCATAAAAATAGTTTTTTTGTAAAGTTGTAGACTTTTGATTCACCACGCATATTTGTTATTTATTGTATGGACTAAAAAATGAATTTATCATTTAAAATTATGAGATTTTTTTGTGGTAACAAAAGTTGAAGATCTATTCTACAAGCTCCACTCATATTTATGTTGAAGTTATAAATATTTTTATAATTCCAAAAATGTATTTGATGGAATAATCATAGAAAGAAAACTTCTTAAGGATGTTGATGCTAGATAAATCTCCCTACATGGGCCAATACAATTTTTTTAATAAAAATACAATCCTTGATTGGAGTAATGTATGAGAATCACCTCATAGTAAACAAATATCCTAAATTCTATATCTATCAAAGAAGTTATGAATAAATCCAAAATTTAGTAATTGACAATTAATGAAAAATATTGATAATATTGATATTTTATATACTTTAATTCAAGCACAAAATTATGCGTCTTGGTGTAGGGATATGAGATACCAATTCACTATTTTCCTAATATTATTCCCATGCTAAAGGAAATGAGTTTATGTAAGTTCTAGACTATCTAAAGGTAAATAAAATGATATGCACAACCCTAAATAATCTATATCTATCAAAGAAGTTATGCATAAGTACAAAACTTAGTAGTTGACAATTAATGAAAAATATTAATAATAGTGCTATTTTATATAATTTGATTGAAGAAGGGAATCATGTGTCTTAGTGTAGGGATATGAAATACCAATTCAATATTTTTCTAGGTTTGAGTCAACAACCAAATAAGTAACTATTATAAGGAAATATTTTAACAATATTATTAAATTTATATGTACTAGTTTAAAGGATATTGTGAGATATTTCTTTAGAGATTAGAGAGTGATTCCCTTGAGATGAATTAATTGAAGTTGTTGTATCCTCAATAATAATAAAAATTACCAACCATATAATTTCTATAGCGAGATATAGATCTTAGTCAAATTGTAAAGCCCCAAGCAAACACACTCAAGACAAAACCTAACAGAACAAATTTTTGTTTTAAAATGAAAACAACAATGATGAAGATACAAAAATAGCATGCCATATTGGAAAAAAAATGTGCACACAAGTTAATGTAGAGAGGAATTCAGACACTCTAATCCCTCTCTAAAACCCTCACAACAATAGCTAAAACAAAATAAGGAGATTGCAAATTAAACTCAACTAATTGTTTGCACATGAAACCATTGAATTTCTCTATTCAAGAAATCTGATTACAAATGATTTTCAGTCATAAATGGACTAATGAACACCAATTAAAACCCTTAAAAACATCAAATATGCAAATGAAATAACATTCAAACATAATATTGTTGGAAGATGAATTACTCTGAGAGGGGGGGGTGAATCAGAGTAATGTACGATTTTTCAAACTTTTAACTTCAAGAGAAAATCAAACAATGGCCTTGAGACAACTTTATGAACCCTATTAAATTTCAAGGTGAATTCTAACACATCAAATACTTTTAGTAGAATGACAGATTGATAAAATACTTACATAACAATGTCAAAGCATGATATTGATTGTTCATGTGAACTTGATTGAACAATTCCATTTATGCTTTATTTCCACAAGACTTCATGTATGATTTGAACACTTTTATAACAAAATAAAATCTTAGTCAAGCATCAGAGCATTGCATGAAATTATATTGACAAATGACAAAATCAAAACATTAACATTTAAGCACATGGGTTGAAACACAAATGCACAGATTTCACCACATAACACATTATTTTCCTGAGTGGAAAAACCCTCATGGGGTATAAAAAAACACTCGAATAATTCCTTTTATTCTTTAGAGCACCAACTCAATCAGGAGCACCGCCTCCAACATTACAAGAGCACCAACTCTATTACAATTTAGGAGCACCAACTCCTTTTATATTTTAGGAGCACTAACTCCTTTTATCAATTCTGAATAATATCAATGATTCAAAGGGTTTCTCTATTACAATTAAACCCACATATTTCTTTCAACCCAATACATCAAATATCCTACAGATTCATTGTTTGAATCTCTAAAAATACCTGATATATTAGTCAATATTTATGCATCATGTTTACAATAATTTCAATTGCAGAAAGTGTGCACAATCTTCTCAATATTGCCAAAACACACAACTCATGTTCCATCTCTGCTTTTATATATAAACACAATGATATCCCTATTTTCAAGAAAAATAATGTTGGATTTTGTAACTATCTAAGAACAGTTATCCAAGCTTCAAGTAATTTCCAACCACCACAATAAGGGTTTTCTTAAAATAAATGCTACAACTGTTTGATTAAGAAGTTGATATGTCATGACAATTTAGTTAGGGTTTTATAAAAACCCTTTCTTTTAAATCAGCTTTACAAAAAATTCATGTTAAAAGAAATTTTGAAATGAGAAAACTTCTTTGAACCAATTAACTGATTTACCAACAATTTATTAGTTTCGATGCATAAACAAAATTGAAGCTTGAAACAAGTTCTTTGTTATTCTCTAATCACAATTTCTAGATTTGAAAGAATACCAATAACTGATTTTACTTCAAGTAGACAGGGCTCGATGTTACCTTTTTGTGAATACAAACAAATACCAGTTATATTACCCTTACAGTGTTTCTAGCTGACTCACCATCCAACTTTAAGCTTTTAAATGTCTCTCTTCCTTGTCAGCTCCAAGTGGCAACCATTCTTTCTTCCTTTCATGTCGGCTAGGGTTTCTCATTTTCCTTCTTCGAAAAGCCTTCATTCCCTTTTTCAAACAAAGCAATCATTTTGAGTCCGCACAAAAAAACATAATGAATATGTTTTTTAAGTTTTCTATACCCATAATGTTGTCGCTTCCAAGTCAACCCATCCACATATTCATTATGGTCCACGTGAGTCATGAAAACCAGTGTCATTATTTTCCTTTGACTGTCCAAGACAAAGCAAAAAATACTTTATGATTAGTCTAACATAGTGTCAATGTGAAACTTATCATCGACTGTCCAAGTTTAATCAAGACTGACTTATAACTTAAGTTGAAATCAATGAAATTCAAAGACCAAACAAGTAAGATGTAACCCAATGACTATGTGGTTGATATGCTAAGTGAAGCCCAACAATGTGATAGCCAATAGCCATTTAAATGGCTTATATTTTAATTACCAAAATGCTGATGTGTGTAATTATTTAAAACTTTAACCATAAGTCCTTGAAGCTCGATACATGTGACTTCATTTACCAATTGAAACCATAGGAGCTTGATCTCCTTTATAAAGCATATCTTTGCTATGTGAAACACAAACCACCAATGCCAAAGTGAACAACTATATTGCCAATGACCAACAACTTGATATATACAATGAACAAATATAAGTCCTTATCAATGTGAGAACAGTGCAACACATTTATATATATCAATGAAGAGCCAATGATATAAGTATATTGAAATGATATCACCTAAAACAACTTTCAAACATATCCATGATCACTGCACATAAATCCAAAGGATTAGTATCAAGGATCAAGTAATCATCAAATGAGCAGAATATCATCAAGGCATTAAAATGAACCAACTGTCAAACTGTGCCACCAAATGTGATATATATATTCTTTGCACATGAATCCAACATGATCAGTACCACAAAGCATTGTCCACAAAGTACTGAATATGCCAAGACTGATTACAACAATAACCAAATGCACCAAGTACCATAATGCCAATGCTAAACCAAGTGATAATCAATCAGTTTTGACATCAAGGAAAAACCAAAAAATAACTAAAAGCCAACAAATATATGATCAACTACGTGAGCTCCTGCAAACTTATTCACCTTCTAGCACCTCAACTCCAACTACAACTCCTGTAGCTTCAACCTGCTGATCTGAAAACTTAAAGGGTTGCTATAAATTAGTCCCAACCTGAAACAAACACTCAAGGATGCTCTCCCAAAGAATGTTATTCCCTTGCCTTTCCTATGCCTTCCATTCCTCTTCCAACTTTCATTCTTGAAAATGAGTTTTTCCCTTGTTTTACTCCTCTTGTCATGAAACTAAATTCATATGCTTTATTTGGGCCTCTCCAATATGGTACACCCTCACCTGTTGCTACACATTCAGACCTTAAAAATTAATTAAAAATCGTTTAAAACCCATCTCCAATAGCTCCACAAAATATAGGATTTTTTAGCTTTAATTCCCTCCCTTTTTACTCTCGAAAAAGGAAAGAAGACAAAAGCAAGCCTGGAGTCCCACTTCCCCAATCCCTAACTTTTAGGGATCATGGTGGATTTTTTTTTAAAACTCCATCATTTCAAAATCCAACACCACATAAAGCTTCTCTGGGAATTTTTTCAATTAAAAGATCTAAAACTACTTTTTCTTTCTTTTTCCACCCACTCGTCAACTTATCAATGTGCAAAGGGAATTTATTTGACAAATTTAATTTTTCAAAAATAAATTATTTTCCACCCTTCAACATGAAATTCAAACCAAAATTAATTCACTCCAAAATCCAAAATTCTCAACAAAATTAACCTCTTTTTTATTAACACAGAATTGCCAATTGTCATGGATGCTCCTGCATTAGACACCCACAATAGAAAAGAAAATGTTTCATGAGTGTGACTCATAAAAATTTGTAGATTCAATGCTCATTTTGAACCCATATTTCTTCCTTATTCACCTGAACCTTATTTCTCACATGTCCCTACAACTTGATATCTCTTCCATCTTTCATTCCTCCTCTCTTCCTTCCTCTTTTCACAAATTCCAACTCCCACCAATTTACACTATGAAATGTTGGAAAATAATAATCACCAATTTTATCTTCTTCAATAAAATAAGGAAACTCATGCATTACCCCCCTCTATTTTTCGCTGCAACAATCGATTCATTTTCAACCTCTAATTGTTCCATGTGTTTCTCCTTCCCTATATCTCCTGAAAAGCAATTTTCAGCTACAAATTTAATGTTAGTAACACAACCAAAATACACATCCTTTCCATCCCTCTCTTTTGTATCCATTTCAATGTCAATAACACTATCAAAATATTCTTCCCTTCCACCCTACAATAAACTATCATCTATACAAATATCTTTGTCACATGATAAATCATCAACTAATGCATAGAGAATCTCACCAAACAAATCAACATTCACTTTCTCACCTTCTTCCTTAATTACAATTGTAGTACCTTCATTCAACAATGTACTCATTGCTGCAATATCTTCTCCTACAGTATTCTTATCATGCTCAAGTAAATCAAATTCAACTACATTCTCAAAAAAAACATATTTTACCTTCTCTTTCTCCTTTGAAAACTTCACTTTACCTTTCTTGAGTACAATCCATACTACTGCAACTTGCATCAGCAAATCAAAATATTCATCCTAATCCTCTTCTACCAACTATTTAACTCCATTAACCAAATAATTTCCATTTTTATTACATACCTTTCCTTCTTCCTTACTCAAGAGCTTCAACTTATGTTTGATTCCATCTTTTGTCAAGGAGTGTGTATTGGCATACCCATCATGCACCGCACACCTATCAAACTACCAAGGCATCCCCAATAACAAGTGACAAACATCCATAGACATTATATCACATAAAACTTTATCATGATAATCACCTATCTTAAATTTTACTAGACATTGTCCATTTACCAAAACTTTACGATCATCTTGCAACCAAGAAATCTTGTATGGATGTGGGCATCTTCTTCTTTCCCACTGCAAATTATTTACCATTTCCTCAAAAAAAAGATTGTCAGTACTACCACCATCAATAATAAAATTAAAAAATTTACCTTCACAATTACATCTTGTTTTGAACAAGCTCTTCCTTTGATCTGGTTCTTTTCCTTTATTCATCAAGACCCTTCTTGAAACAAGTACTTCTCCATCCTTCACCTCTTCTAAGTGTGAAGACTTAGCATCTTATTCACACTTTTTTCCCTTGCATTATTTTTAACTCTCCTATGTTTCCTCTTTAGTTTTGTACATTCATAAGATTTGTGTCCTTCTCTACATCTAAAACAAGTTATTTTGTAATTTCCTCTTCCAAATCCTCTACCTGATCTTCCTCTTCCTCTAAAATTTTGATCATGGGACTGATTTGAACTCTCACCTTTTTCATCCTTGTTGCCCTTAGTATCTCTATATAATTTTTGTCCTCAATTTTTTGCACATTAGTTTTACCCTTTCCTCTTTTCTTATTATCAAATCTTCTATTCATTCTTTCTTCATTTTTTAAGGAAACTTGGTATGCATCTTCCATGGTTAGAACCCTTAATAATACATCATCTCCTCCTGAATGTATGGTCTTAGGCCATTGATATACCTTGCAACCTTCTCTTTGGTGGATTTTGAATGCCTTGTTCATATAAGAATCCTATGAAACTCCTCTGTGTACTCCTTCACTGCCTTTGTTCCTTACTTCAATCCTTGCATTTTCTTGAGAAAATCCAACTCATAATCCACTGGAATGAATTGTCTTTTCATTTTCTCTACCATTCTGTCCCACCTTGTTATTTTATCCTTCCCTTTTCTTCCTCTTTCCAATTGAATTTCTCTCCACCAGATTGAAGCATGTCCCTTCAATCTTGTCTTGGAAAATATTACTTTGTCTAGGTCCCCAACTTCTTCAAACTTGAAGTACTTCTCCATATCATTTATCAAGTCTATAAGTTCTTCTGGATTCAAATTTCCATTAAAGGTAGGAACATCAATCTTCAGTCTTTTCCCCATTTTTGATAGGAATCTCAACAATGGATCATTGGAAATTGCTATAACTTCCTCTCTCTACTTAGTTGTTAGGCTGGCATTCTCTGGAGTTTCTTCTTCTTCCTCATCACTCTTTGGTTCCCTTCTTTGTGCAAACCCTCTTCTTACTTCTTCTTGAATTGTCTCCACTTTTCTTCTCAAAGCTTTGAAATCATCATCATGGAAAAATTATTCCATTATTCCTCTTCCTCTACCTCTACCACGATGGGATACTCTCCTATTCATTTTTCTACACACCCACAAGCTCAATCCTGGTGTAAACTGCCTCTCTTCAATGGTCTATTCACACACTTAGGATATTCTTGCTCTAATACCACTAATGTATATATGAATTCATACACTCTAATCCCTCTCTAAAACCCTCACAACAATAGCTAAAATAGAATAAGGAGATTGCAAATTAAACTCAACAAATTGTTTGCACATGAAACCACTGAATTTATCTATTCAAGAAATCTGATTACAAATGATTTTCAGTAATCAATGTACTAATTAAAAGCAATTAAAACCCTTACAAACATAAAATATGCAAATGAAATAACATTCAAACACAATCTATGCTCAACTACGTGAGCTCTTGCAAACTTATTCACCGTCTAGCACCTCAACTCCAACTACAACTCCTGTAGCTCCAACCTGCTAATCTAAAAACTTAAAGGGTTGTTGTAAATCAGTCCCAACCTACAAAAAACACTCAAGAATTATCTCTAGATAATTTTATGCCCTTTCCTTTTCTATGCCTTCCATTCCTCTTTCAACTTTCATTCCTGAAAATGGGTTTTTCCCTTGTTTTACTCCTCCTATCATGAAATTAAATTCATATGCTTTATTTGGGCCTCTCTAATATTGTACACCATCACCTGTTGCTACACATTCAAAAATTCAAAAATTAATTAAAAATAATTTAAAACCCATCTCCAATAGCCCCACAAAAGATAGGGTTTTTCAGTTTTAATTCCCTCCTTTTTGACTCTCAAAAAGGCAAGAAGACAAAAGAAAGCCTGGGCACCCACTTCCCCAGTCCCTACTTTTTAGGGATCATGGTGGAGTGTTTTTAAAACTCCATCATTTCAAAATCTAATGCCACATAAAGCTTCTCCAAGAATTTTTGTAATTAAAAGATTTAAAACTACTTTTTCTTGCTTTTTCACCCACTAGTCAACTTGTCAATGTGCAATGGGAATTCATTTAACAAATTTAATTATTCAAAGATAAATTATTTTCCACCCTTCAACATGAAATTCAAACCAAAATTAATTCACCCCAAAACCTAAAAATTATTAACAAAATTAACCTCTTTTTTTATTGACACAAAATTGCCAACTGCAATTGATTCTCTTGCATCACAAGTGTTGTGTGAAACACAACAAAACAAGGGCACAAGAAACATGGAAAATTTCACCATTGCTACAAGTGTAGTGTCCCTCCAGTTGCGACACTCTGTCTTAGTTTGATTTAGTTAGATGGATAGATGCTTTAGTTGCTTATGATACTATTCTGGTTGTTATCAGTTATGACTTCGACATAATGTTGTTTTTATACTCTATGGATGATGCATTTGACATCCTGATCATCTGGTTGTGTTTGTGTGATGATATTGAAATCGACATGTGTGTGATAAGGTTTATGTTGTTTAAGAGTTTTTATGAGGTTATTATAATGAAATGGTTGTTTATGATATATGATGCTCATCAGTTTTGGTGAAGAAGATAGTGTAGCACTACTCACTCGTGAGTACCCTGCTACGCTGTGATTCTTCTTCACAGTGTGTTTGCTGATATATGATGTTATGTTTAACAAGTGATGTTTTATGCAAATACAGGTATTGGGTATCGGCTCCACCTGTTTTTCAGGTCTAAGCGTACCCTAATCCAATGAAATTATGTTGAACCAAAGATACTGTCAGGTCCTTGTTTAGCCATCATTCTTCATTGAACGAGTATCTATTTGTCACCCGTTGTCGTTTGCTATTTAGTCTTGTTGTGTCGATTTAGTTTGTGTTATCTTGTTTGGGAATTAATTATTCATTAATTTAGTTAAATGGCTAATTTGTTAATATATTTGATTAAATGCAAATCTGTTTAAATATTAGACTAAACGTTTATGTTTATGTTTATGGTTTAATTTATTAATTTAAATTAAACAAGTCATTTAATTAAAAGAGAATGTTAATTTTGTGAAAAGGTATTTTTAATTAAAAGTAATTATTGAATTACTTGTGCAAATAGATATTTTTAAAAGAGTTTTCTATAAGATAAAAATATATGAAAACATGAGTTAAAGGATAATATCTTAGATATTTAATGATTATAACTGATTGAGCAATTTTCGAATGCATGACTACAATCAATTAAGTTTTGTAACTTGAGGTAATTAAATGCATTAAAAAGCTTTTGGGGGTTGCAATTTTATTCACGATAATTCTTCTGAGAAGTTTTTACGGCAATTTTCTGGAAGAATTTGCACGACAGATGTTTTGGAAAAAGTTTTCCAACGTAGTTTTCTGGAAAAAGCTTATTCTCTATTTTTGCTAAAATTTGGAAACAACAAATTCGAAGAACTGGCACTTTTGGGGAAATAAAGGATTATGGATTTCTAGTTCTTGCTATAATCTTCATTAGATTTGAGATTATAAATCAAGTTTTTATTCCCTGTTAAGCAAATTCTTATTTGTTAGTTTTTTTTTTTTGAAAGATTTGTCTGAAATTTTCTTATCCATAGGAAAACATTCACTCTTTCCTGTAGACTCTTGTTTTCTGAGTCTTTGTGTTTGCTCCAACATCTTTTAATTTGGATACAATAATATATATATATCAAATTGTTTATATGGACGTTTGAGTTTCATTAAACTCGTACATGATTTAACTTTAGAAGCTATTGAAAATAATAATTGTTTTTGCCTGAATGAGAGACTCTGGTTCACAGATTTGACCTGATATAAATAGATCTCCATGTTTTGTAGCACTAATAACCAGTATATGGGAATTCTGGAGAAATGTCGAATTGTCTAATTGGAACTATTTTGTAGAGTGATAATCAACATTTTTCCCTGTCACATGAAGTCGTGATGCTGATTAGGCTGCTATTTGTTTCCTTTATAATCCTGTAGGCCTTCCATACCTGTACTCATAGGCATTTCATGCACCTTTGTGTTTCTCCAACGCCCTTGTATTTGTTAAACTAAAATATTTGGTTTATTTAGTTCCCTATGGCTTCATGCAGCGACAGTATTACAGCCTATAGTTTCATTTTATTGTGAACTTCTAATTCTCTTTGATCGACACCATGCAATTTGATAACTAATGAGTTGTATGCTCTAGTAATGTTCAATAGCCTATGAATATCCCTCATTCGTATGATTTGCTCTTACTCTTTGATTTAATTCATCTACTTGATTTCATTAGTAACCTGATTTAGCTACTACATTCAAACATAGAAGGGAAAAGACGTTTAAATAACTTTCTTGATTTTGTTCGCTACCTATCACAGCGGCAACACTTGGGTACAGTAGGGCGTATGGATTTAATTAACCTCCCTGTTTCTTGTGGCTTATATATCGCAGTTGCAACACTTGGAAATAGAATGTTGTAGAGGTTTAAATAATCGTCCTGATTTTATTGGCGACCTGTCATAGGTGAAGCACCTGAACATAATAGAAAAAAAAAGTTCTAATAATCTCTTTGACTTTGTTGACAACCAACCTCAGCCGCGACACTTGAACTTTTGTGGAATTTTGTTTGGATTAATCTTTGTTGAGGACGTCAGCCAAAATTGTTATTCTAGTCTTAGTTAGACCAGTTGAATGTGACTCATGATAAAGTTAACTCATGTATGATATTTAGTATGAAAGTTAAACTTTACTTGAACATTTAATTTGGCGGTCTTATCTTTCAGCATGCCATGAGTCTGGCAGTAGATATTGGTGGAATTTTTAGTTCATTTTTATTTTGTTTATTGTGTCATTTTACTGTTGATTTAAGCCTTAGTGAATCATAGTAAATGTCGTCTTTTGTGTTATCGTCTCTTCCAAACTGGATAATGCAATGGTTGTAGATAACTTAATAGGATCTTCCTTATTCGACGTCCTCTGTGTGAGTTTCCCAATAGGTATAATCTTATACACAGCCTATAACTACCACATTTAAATGTTGTTTATAATATAAATATCTTTTGTCCTTCTATGGGCACCATGCAAGGTGCGTGTGAGTGCTATAATTCTCTAGTATCAGCTGTCAATCCTTGTGGTTGTTGATTGGTAGTTTAATCCCCAGTCTATGTACCACTTGAGCTTCTTACCTTTGAAGCTATCTCCTTATTGCATGCCATATTTTAGCGATGGAAACCCTTGTGAACTGGGAGTTTAGTAGTTGTAAAATTTGGTCCTCGTTATTAAATACTATGCATACACCAGCACCTCTTTTACTATCGAGACTTCGTGTGTATTGGGACTCTGAGCTAATGGAGTCACTACCACAAACTGTAGTTGGAATATAAGTGTGGATCCCTGTGTCATTCAATTTACCCTTCTAATTCTATTTCGTTAGCTATGACCTAATTTGGTTAAGTATTATGCAAACGACTTTGTAATCAATTAGTTTTGTTATATTTATTGAAAAGAAAATTTGGTTACGCTTTAATTTTATAACTTAAAGTTATAATATGTATTAGTTTCTATTTGTTTATATGTAGATGATTGGTAAATGTAATAAATTTATAATGTTCTTAATAAAGAATAAATATAGATTTATTTTAAAAACAAAAAGGCATTTAATTATATAAATGATTTATCTATTATAATTTTTAGCTCAAGAAGATTTAATGGTTGCATGTGATGGATAGTCGTGTTATCCTTCTAAATGATTAGACATTATTTAGGATTTTTTTTATTTTAAAGAATATGGCTTATTAATTGTGAAATAATGGATCATTACTTTAAACTATTCTTTTATTGTTGATTATGAGTTAAGGAAAGCTTTAGTGGAAATTAATTGTTTGAAGTTAACAAGATGAAAGATTGTTTAGAATTATGAAAATAAATAGATAAGTTATGTGTAGAAAGAGTATTTAAGGTATGATTGAAAGCAATTATAATTATAGTTTTGGATTAGCTATTAAAATCATTATTTGATTTGTTTTGAAAGCTAAGACTACAATTGGTGTAAAAATAAATGTCTTTGAGAGATGTTGATTAAATATCTTTGGAGTGAATGATTATTTTGCTTGACAATGTTTAAATATGAAGGAGCGATAGGTATTTTGGTACATATGTCTTCCTGAGACCTATATGTTCTTTTAAAGAACTGTTGATTTAATGGAGTTTTTCAATTTTGGTATAGGATTTGTTATGGTCAGGACATGCATATTGTTTATGATACCTTTGTGGTGAAAGAAAATATAATGTTTTATATCATGGATGAAATGAGATCATACCCTATTATGATTTGTGCATGTTGACTATCTTACATGTTAGGATTTTGCAAAAGGAAGAGTGGCTTTCGTTAGGGGTCAGAACCCAAAGTGGTGGCCAGGGTAACCTATTAGAAGTTATTAATACAATGAAAATATTAATAAATGTACTTAGGATTCATTCATTAAATTCAGATAAATGAATGCCTCACCTAGTGCCTTAATGCTTTTATAGATTAAGGGTGGGTTGAGAAGGCTTGGAATGGCTTGTCGTCTACCTTGTCTTCCTTAAAGGTAAGCCGACTCCACATGAGTTTGTCTAGGGGCCGGGAATTGGTAGAGACTACCAGGGTAACTCTGGATGAGGGTTGGTAGTCTAGGAAGATTCACTAGGGTAACCTAGAACAACTATGTGATGACACTCTGTCTTGAAGCATGTTTGTAGTCTCTTGTGTAGAGTTAACTGTTATATTGTGTTCATCTCTGGAAGCATATGTTGTGATTACTATGGTTTGATGTGGTCATGTCGTTATGTGTTTGTCAGCCAGCCATGTATTTTAATGTCTATTCTTTGTTGTTTGTTTTCTTATTTTGTGGACCTGTCATTATCTCCTAACACGGAGGGAGTGGACCTTCGGGTTCCATGCAGGTGGGAGGAAACCATGCTATATCCTACTTGAATCCGCTTATAGATATTCTATACTTGGATAACATTGTCAGTGGAACAGGTTCCTGATCCTTCAATATTCGTGATGTTGGACGCTGAGCGTACTCGTGAACGAAGTTGTCAACATGATATATTTTCTTCATCTTTATTGTCCATTCTCTTGTTGACTATAAGAGAACTTATGTAATAATGTTATGATGATTCAAGATTTATTATAATTTCAGTTGATGTAATCTGGTTATGTAACTTGAATTTATAAAGCTTATGAAATTGGATCATTCATGAACATGATATGTTGTTATGTTTATATGGTTTTTATTTTATGACGAGATGATCTTATTTTTCTATGATTAAGTAACGTCGTCTTGGAATCCTTAGAACGCCTATGTAATCGAATGACTTTTTAAAAATAAATTATTCAGTTAATTTGTTACTTTATGCTTTGTCCTTTGGATTGCCTAGCAGGGATATACAAATGGTATCAGAGCCAAGGTTCTAACACTGGGTACTCTGGATATTTGTGAGCCCATTATGTTGTCCTAGGTGTTAAACTCATTAGTTCGTGTTATCCTGTTGTCTTTTACGTCTTGTAACTGAGACATGTGGGTGATCACTCTGTACCACATGAAGAATACTGTTATAGCCTAAAAAAGTTCCATCCTTCCTCGTTAGGTGGCTAGTGTCTAGTCACACAGTGTTGTATTGTACAATTTTGAAGATTGTGGACTTTCTTTATAATTATTGATGATCATATGTTGATTGTGAAGGTTGACACCTTGTTTATATTTGATTGTGATGGTTTAGCCACACTTTGTGATCTTATTTACTGGTAGCCCTTGTGGTTACACTTGATTTAGTGTTGACATTGCACACATTTCTTACTTTAATGCTGAAAATTGAATTTCATTTAATGTTTATTTATGACTTTAGTGGCTAAATTATTTTCTTTATTTTTTTCCATGTCGGCCATGTGTCGTATTGTGATTCCTCTCCAAGGATGTAGGATACTGATTTGGTGAGTGTATACGAGGAAGTAGACTCAAGGAACCTTAGGGTGGAAATATGTGAAGAATATTTATGTTAGTCATGGATATAGTACTTAGATTCTTGAGATTTGTTCTTTCCCTTTCTTTGTTCTCACCTCATATCTGAGACTTGTTCTACATGGTGTTGTGTAGGACCATGCCTAGACGTCAAGGTAGAGGTCATGGTTGAGGACGAGGTGGTGGTCGTTGGGCTAACCACCAAAATACTCCCTTTCTGAGTTCTCATGAGAGTGAGCATGTAGAGCAGCAGGATCCTCGAGTTTATCAAAAAGGTGTGGTCATTAAAGAAAACTCCACACCAAAACCTCCACCTTGTAAATCTGATGATGAGACCTTGGCCTAGGCTCTCTTTTGGGTCAAAATGGAAAAAGGGAAAAAGATTGAAGAATCGGGACACCCAGTTAAAGTGAAGAAACCGTTCGCTATTCGGGTTTGGTCGTTTGGGTGTGGACCTAACGCACCTATTTTGTCTAAGGAAGAGAAGGAAAGCCTTCGTATACAACCTTCTACTTCCATGAAGACAATTATGGACTCAGATGAGGACCTTGAGGAGTTTCCCCTATCTGATAGTGAGTAGTTTATTAGTGGTAGGAGGGGTGTAGTATTTTTCTTTCTTGTTGCCTTTGTTAGACCAAAACTTATTATGTTTGCGTTGTGTACTTGACACTTTTCTTTTTATGATGTGCCTGTTGTACCTAATCTTTCGGCTTCCTGGAGTAAGCCTTATCCTAAGGGGGGAGGATGTAGTGTCCCTCCAGTTGTGACACTCTATCTTAGTTTGATTTAGTTAGATGGATAGATGCTTTAGTTGCTTATGATACTATGTTGGTTGTTATCAGTTATGACTCCAACATTATGTTGTTTTTATACTCTATGGATGATGCATTTGACATCCTGATCATCTGGTTGTGTTTGTGTGATGATATTGAAATTGACACGTGTGTGATAAGGTTTATGTTGTTTAAGAGTTTTTATGAGGTTATTATGATGAAATGGTTGTTTATGATATATGATGCTCGTCAGTTTTGGTGAAGAAGATAGTGTAGCACTACTCACTCATGAGTACCTTGCTACGTTGTGATTCTTCTTCACGGTGTGTTTGCTGATATATGATGTTATGTTTAACAAGTGATGTTTTATGCAGATATAGGTACCGGGTATCGGCTCCACCTGTTTGTCAGGTCTGAGCGTACCCTAATCCAATGAAATTATGTTGAACCGAAGACACTGTCAGGTCCTCGTTTAACCATCGTTCTTCATTGAACGAGTATCTATTTGTCACCCATTGTCGTTTGTTGTTTAGTATTGTCGTGTCAATTTAGTTTGTGTTATCTTGTTTGGGAATTAATTATTCATTAATTTAGTTAAATGGATAATTTGTTAATATATTTGATTAAATGAAAATTTGTTTAAATATTAGATTAAACGTTTATGTTTATGTTTATGGTTTAATTTATTAATTTAAATTAAACAAATCATTTAATTAAAAGAGAATGTTAATTTTGTGAAAAGGTATTTTTAATTAAAAGTAATTATTGAATTACTTGTGCAAATTGATATTTTTAAAAGAGTTTTCAATGAGATAAAAATATCTAAAAACATGAGTTGAAGGATAATATCTTAGATATTTAATGATTATAATTGATTGAGAAATTTTCGAATGCATGACTACAATTAGTTAAGTTTTGTAACTTGAGGTAATTAAATGCATTAAAAATATTTTGGGGGTTGTAATTTTATTCACGGCAATTCTTCTGAGAAGTTTTTATGGCAATTTTCTGGCAGAATTTGCACGACAGTTGTTTTGGAAAAAGTTGTCCATGGTAGTTTTATGGAAAAAGCTTATTCTCTTTTTTTGGTAAAAGTTTGGAAACAACAAATTCAAAGAACTGGCGCTTTTGGGGAAATAAAGGATTACGGATTTCTGGTTCTTGCTATAATCTTCATTAGATTTGAGATTATAAATCAGGTTTTTATTCCCTGTTAAGCAAATTCTTATTTGTTAGTTTTTTTTTTTTGAAAGATTTGTCTAAAATTTTCTTATGCATAAGAAAACGTTCACTCTTGCCTATAGACTCTTGTTTGTTGAGTCTTTGCATTTACTCCAACGTCTTTGCATTTGGATACAATGATATATATATCAAATTGTTTATATGGACCTTTGATTTTCATTAAACTCATACATGATTTAACTTTAGAAGCTATTGAAAATAATAATTGTTTTTTCTTGAATGAGAGACTCTAGTTCGCAGATTTGACCTGATATAAATAGATCTCCATGTTTTGTAGCACTAATAACCAGTATATGGGAATTCCAGAGAAATGTCTAATTATCTAATTGGAACTATTATGTAGAGTGATAATCAACATTTTTCCCTATCACATGAAGTCGTGATGCTGATTAGGCCACTATTTGTTTCATTTATAATCCTGTAGGCCTTCCATACCTATACTCATAGGCATTTCATGCGCCTTTGTGTTTCTCCAGCACCCTTGTATTTGTTAAACTAAAATATTTGGTTTATTTAGTTCCCTATGGCTTCATGCAGTGACGGTATTACAACCTATAGTTTCATTTTATTATGAACTTCTAATCCTCTTTGATCGATGCCATGCAATTTGATAACTAATGAGTCATATGTTTTGGTAATGTTCAATAGCCTATGAATATCCCTCATTCATATGCTTTGCTTTTACTCTTTGATTTAATTCACCTCCTTGATTTCATTAGTAACCTGATTTAGCTACAACATTCGAACATAGAAGGGAAAAGACGTTTAAATAACTTTCTTGATTTCGTTTGCTACCTATCACAGTGGTAGCACTTGGGCATAGTAGGGTGTATGGATTTAATTAACCTCCCTGTTTCTTGTGGCTTATATATCATAGTTGCAGCACTTGGAAATGGAATGTTGTAGAGGTTTAAATAATCATCTTGATTTTATTGGTGACCTGTCGTAGCTGAAGCACCTGAACATAATAGAAAATAAAAAAAAAGTTCTAATAATCTCTTTGACTTTGTTGACAACCAACCTCAGCCGCAACACTTGAACTTTTGTGGGATTTTGTTTGGATTGATCTCTATTGAGGACGTTGGCCAAAATTGTTATTCTAGTCTTAGTTAGACCAGTTGAATGTGACTCATGATAAAGTTAACTCATGTATGATATTTAGTATGAAAGTTAAACTTTACTTGAACATTTAATCTGGCGGTCTTATCTTTCTGCATGTTATGAGTCTGGTAGTAGATACCGGTGAAATTTTTAGTTTGTTTTTATTTGTTTTATTGTGTCATTTTACTGTTGATTTAAGCCTTAGTGAATCATAGTAAATGTCGTCTTTTGTGTTATCGTCTCTTCCAAACTGGATAATGCAATGGCTATAGATAACTTAATAGGATCTTCCTTATTCGACGTCCTCTATGTGAGTTTCCCAATAGGTATAATCTTATACGTAGCCTATAACTACCACATTTTAATTTTTTTTACAATATAAATATCTTTTTTCCTTCTATGGGTGGCATGCAAGGTGCGTGTGAGTGCTATAATTCTCTAGTATCAGCTGTCGATCCTTGTGGCTATTGATTGGTAGTTTAATCCCTAGTCTGTGCACCACTTGAGCTTCTTACATTTGAAGCTATCTCCTTATTGCATGCCATATTTTAGCGATGGAAACCCTTGTGCACTAGGAGTTTAGTAGTTGTAAAATTTGGTCCTCGTTATTAAATACTATGCATACACCAGCACCTCTTTCACTTCGAGACTTCGTGTGTATTGGGACTCTGAGCTAATGGAGTCACTGCCACAAACTGTAGTTGGAATATAAGTGTGGATCCCTGTGTCATTCGATTTACCCTTCTAATTCTATTTCGTTAGCTATGACTTGATTTGGTTAAGTATTATGCAAACGACTTTGTAATCAATTAGTTTTGTTATATTTATTGAAAAGAAAATTTGGTTACGCTTTAATTTTATAACTTAAAGTTATAATATGTATTAGTTTCGATTTGCTTATATGTAGATGATTGGTAAATGTAATAAATTTATAATGTTCTTAATAAAGAATAAATATAGATTTATTTTAAAAACAAAAAGGCATTTAATTATATAAATGATTTATCTATTATAATTTTTAGCTCAAGAAGATTTAATGGTAGCATGTGATGGATAGTCGTGTTATCCTTTTGAATGAATAGACATTATTTAGGATTTAGTTTAGTTTAAAGAATATGGCTTATTAATTGTGAAATAATGGATCATTACTTTAAACTATTCTTTTATTGTTGATTATGAGTTAAGGAAAGCTTTAGTGGAAATTAATTGATTGAAGTTAACAAAATGAAAGATTGTTTAGAATTATGAAAATAAATAGATAAGTTATGCGTAGAAAGAGTATTTAAGGTATGATTGAAAGCAATTATAATTATAGTTTTGGATTAGCTATTAAAATCATTATTTGATTTGTTTTGAAAGCTAAGACTAAAATTGGTATAAAAATAAATGTCTTTGAGAGATGTTGATTAAATATCTTTGGAGTGAATGATTATTTTGCTTGACAATGTTTAAATATGAAGGAGCGATAGGTATTTTGGTACATATGTCTTTCTGAGACCTATATGTTCTTTTAAAGATCTATTGATTTAATGGAGTTTAGCAATTCTAGTATAGGATTTGTTATGGTCAGGACATGCATGTTTTTTTATGATACCCTTGTGGTGAAAGAAAATATGATGTTTTATGTCATGGATGAAATGAGATCATACCCTATTATGATTTGTGCATGTTGACTATCTTATATGTTAGGATTTTGTAAAAGGAAGAGTGGCTTTCGTTAGGGGCCGGAACCCAAAGTGGTGGCTAGGGTAACCTATTAGAAGTTATTAATATAGTGAAAATCTTAATAAACATACTTGGGATTCATTAATTAAATTCAGATAAATGAATTCATCACCTAGTGCCTTAATGCTTGTATAGATTAAGGGTAGGTTGAGAAGGCTTGGAATGGCTTAGTCGTCTACCTTGTCTTCCTTAAAGGTAAGCCGACTCCACATGAGTTTTTCTAGGGGCCGGGAATTGGTAGAGACTGCCAGGGTAACTCTGGATGAGGGCCAGTAGTCTAGGAAGATTCACCAGGGTAACCTAGAACAACTATGTGATGACACTCTGTCCTGAAGCATGTTTGTAGTCTCTTGTGTAGATTTCACTGCTATATTGTGGTCGTCTTTAGAAGCATATGTTGTGATTACTATGGTTTGATGTGGTCATGTCGTTATGTTTTTGTCAGCCATGTAGTGTAATGTCTATTCTTTTTTGTTTGTTTGCTTATTTTGTGGACCTGTCATTATCTCCTAGCACGGAGGGAGTGGACCTTCAGGTTCCACGTGGTTGGGAGGAAACCGTGCTTTATCCTACTTGAATCCGCTTACAGATATTCTATACTTGGATAACATTGTTCGTGGAACAAGTTCCTGATCCTTTAGTATTCGTGATGTTAGATGTTGAGCGTACTCGTGAACGAAGTTGACAACGTGATATATTCTTCATCTTTATTGTCCATTCTGTTGTTGACTCTAAGAGAACTTATGTAATAACGTTATGATGATTCAAGATTTATTATAATTTCAGTTGATGTAATTTGGTTATGTAACTTGACTTTATAAAGCTTATGAAATTGGATCATTCATGAACATGATATGTTGTTATGTTTTTATGATTTTGATTTTATGACTAGATGATCTTATTTGTCTATGATTAAGTAACGTCATCTTGGAATCCTTAGAATGTCTGTGTAATAGAATGACTTTTAAAAAAAATTATTCGGTTAATTTGTTACTTTATGCTTTGTCCTTTGGATTCCTTGGCGGGGCGTCACAACAAGTAAGATGGAACCAATGGAAGACTAAATTTTTTTGAAGATTAAACCTCCATGATGAACCTACAAGAGAGGAGACGACACCTAAATAATGATCGAATACAAATTCCATGATCTTGTTCTCTCACAACATGAAATAAGGGTAGGATGAAGGAATAATTAACCTCCAATCCACACCAAGACACAATAAAATCTCTTACAACACCCATAAAATACTATACACATGGTGGAATGACTAGGAACTAACAACACTCGACTAGATGACACAACCATTAGTTTAAAAATAGGATTAGGATGAGGGTGAATTCACCTCCAATCCACTCCATAAAAACCTTAAGAAGTACCTAAAAACTAGGGAAAACCTTTAAAAGATATTTCCTAAACAAAAGGTACAAACCCTCCACTAATTGGAACAAAAATGAGTTGCATCTAGACAACAAAATACTTCCCAAAGTAAGAAGATACCATAAAACTTGATTATGACACTCATAGATAAAACAAAAACCTAGGAATACTCTCAAGGCTAAGGGGGGAAACTTCTACATATAAAGTTTCCCTAAGAAATGGCTAGAAGACAAAGCAAATGGTGAAACAAAAAAATAGGAACCAAAGGACACTAGCACCCAGATGGGACACTAATGCCTAGATATGACACTAGTGTGAGTGCTAAAGTGTCCAAGTCTCATGTTGGAGTCCTACTCTAGCATTGGAGTCCTTCACTAATGCTAGATTCCTTATCAGGCACTGAAGTCCTTCCCAGCCATTGTGGTCTTGTTCTAGCACTAGAATCCTAGCAAGTGAGAAAACACAATATAGGGTTTGATCCCTAGGACATGTTGAAAAATCAAACTTAATACAAGGAAGAAAACCTAATAAAGAACTCAAAAAAGATGAAAATGATCAAGGATCTGAGAAGGTCCTAGACACCTTATCTTGCCTCACACAAGGCCATGAAGGAGAACACTCCAAAGGGCTAGGGAGACCACAAGGGACTCCCAAACAAGGCCAACCCCACAAGGGGTGAAGGGAAACGTGTTCCATACTTGTTTACCCCACAAAGACCAGTTGGAGAACCCTAAATGACCCCCTCAATGAGGTGGTTCTCAATGACACACTATGCACACACAATACAAAATATTCAATCAAAAAAATGCATGATCTAAAAATTGAAAGTTCATTTTAAACCTATAGGAAAAAATTTCTAAGTTAATTTTATCCAAATAACATAATATTCTTAACAAGCATTCAATATAGCATGTTTGTTGGGCTCCAATATTGAGGCATATAAAAGTAACTATATTATTGGTGTTGGAATCACACACACTCGGATACCATGTTGGAATAACTCACACTTTGATATCATGTTGAAGTGAGTAACCATGACGCAACCAAAATCATCAATCTGCAATACCAAATGGCCTCCACATACACAAGAGAGAAGCAACAATAAAAGATGTTATTCCACCAAACAAGAATACAATATGATACAAGATTCAAAAGATGTGAAAAATATGTATGATATGCAAGAGATACCTTTCTTATAAAGAAAAGGTGAGAGATAGGATTAGACAAGATCATGATAAGTATCTTAATCCTATAATGTGAGAAAAGTTACTATAACTTCCTAGGATAGGATAAGATCTAGACATGATAACTCAAACTTCTAGAAAGAATCTTAGGACCTAAGTAAACATAACATGTGAATAAGTCCCTACTAGGAATTAGCTAGGTACAAGACTTTATTCACATCAAAAAAACCCCCCTTAAGTGCAACTTAGGGAGGAAAAAACCAATACAAGATACAAAATATGGGTCTTGACAACAAATCCTAATGAGGTACCATGCACAAAACAATCTCTCACAAATGGAGAAAAGAAGAAAAACCTTGTGGGAGAAAACTCCTCTCCAAAAGAGATAAAATAAGATAAAGGACTAAGAAGCCTCCAAAAAAATGTCACAAAAAGTATAGGAACATGAAGAACATCATTGAAGTACAAAGAATCTATAGAAAATTATTGAAAGATGATTGCTATAGTGTTGAAACTAAAGAACCTCATCTTAAAATAGGATGATGATCAAGATCAAGAAGAAAAAAATCTACATGAGTGCCCCCAATGAAACTACTCAAACACTCATCAGATGGGAAAAAAAGGAAAAACATCTATTAATCAAAGATACAAGTGGCACATGAATTTGTATGAGTGACCCCAACGATACTACTCATCCAATGCAAGTTGAAAATATAGGTGCCAATAATTTGAAGAATACTAATCAAATGAGGATGGAATGTTTCCTCCATAAAATAGGAATGCAAGAGTTTTCATATGGTATTTATTTTCCATCTCCTCGAAATGTATGGGTAATCAGCCTCTACATCTGCACAGTACATAAGAACAAATACTAGATACATAGCTCAATCCAAAATGAAACAAAGGAAGCATTAACATGAATGGTATGATATTCCCCCCATAACAATGACTTAGGAGAGGTATGACAAGTCCACTAAAATTCTGTATATCACCATATGACACATGAAGGAGAAGAAACAAAATTTGAAAGTGCACAAGAAAGTACCTACAACTAAAAAAGAGTGTGCAAAAATAAGGCACACATGCATGATGCAAGAATCATTAGGATTCATTATTTTCGTGGAGGGACACTTACTTGACAAATGTAATGCCCCGCCTCGCAAACCCCAAAGGCAACTTAAAACTAACAATTATAGCACAATTTTTTTTTAAATGAAACCAAAATGAAATGTAAGTTAACATACAACACTTATAATGAAACAATACATACACATCACTTATCTAATCCTTTGGGGTAACATTACTGCACTACATATATACATATATACAAATACAACAACATTAAAGATCATATATTATGAACCAATGAATACATTCATTAGTTTATAATATGAATATACATCATTCAAGGATTACAATAATACAACTGTACTTCCCAACATGAAATGGGAAGGAATCACCAATAACATAAAGTGATACAACTTAAATGAATGTATACATAGCATCAATACTGCTTCCAACTCTGGTAAGGCTCTAGAGTCATTGCAAATGGTACAAATTTGCACATCATGATCTTTGGCTGGGAACCCAATGGAGTGCATAGCATGTTCCACCTGACCATGTGGACCCTCAAACCCACCCCCCATGCTAGGAGATGACAAGAAGGACCCACAACATAACAAAATTCAAGCATACGAGGCTGGCAAGACTCCACAAAAAAATGTAACAACAATCATAAAGGACAACTGCTTCCAAAGGTACATAAACAACAAGGGGAAAACAAACAAGGCAAGCAAGGTTGCCAAAGGGAAGAGTGTCATCACATGAGCTCGATATGGGTTTCCCAATGTGGATCTTCCTAGGTTACCAGCCCCTATCCTAGTTAAACCCTGGCAACCTCAATCGATCCCCGACCCCCAATCTCACTCATGCAGGATCAATATACCTTTCAAAAGGACAAGGTAGTTGATCTTTGCAATTCCAGGCCTTCCCACTCATCTTAAGCCTAAACGAGCACTTGAGCCATGAGTGAGGCGTTCCATTATCTTCAATTAATGTGAGAACGACCCAAGACCCCATAATTAATTATTAGGTTATCACTGATTAAAGAAACTCTCAATGAGTTACCCGTACGCCACTTTGTGCATCGGCCCCCACTAAGAGCCACTCACCCTACTAGCAACAAAAGACTCACAGTCACAACTGGGTAAGCCAACTTGCACAAACTATCAAAGCCAAATAAGTAAACACATAAAGTGAGGCATGCACCATTTCACGCTAGATCTTCATAATAACAACTTCCAAGTGCAAGGCTAAAACCCACATAACCAAAATCAAGCATAAGAGCAACAGTTCACGAAGAACCAATATGGAAGCCAATCATAAAGAAACATTTTCCCCAACCTCTAGAAGACTAACAAATCACTAACACAATGGTTCCCCATCAAAGTGGCAACAATCATAAGATCTTAAAAGACTATTTCAATTCACAAATTACAATTCAAAAAGTGTAGAATAACAAGTGGCAACATCACAAAGAGAGCTTCAAACTCAACCAAAACTGACATAATCAACTTGACACAAAATCAACCATAAATCAAATTCTTCTCAATAACCATTTGGCACAAAAGGGCTCACTCCAAAAATGAACTCAATATCAACTCAACCACCATAATCAATAATAAAATCAACCAACGACATCCAAAGGATACCTCAATTTTCTTCTCATTTTATACCCAACTATTAATTACCTAACACACTTACAATTGGATAATAATCAACTTCCACCAAATCAACAACCACGAGAACAATAGTAATCAACCGATTCACAACTCACACACCAAAATCAACCCAATAACTCAACGAACAAACAATCAACACAACCATAATTACTTTACTAATCTAACACATTATTCCAGCAAGTAAACTTTCAGCAATCAACCATGAACATATTATTTCCTCTTACTAACCAATCGTAAAGAGAAATCCAAACATCTAGGTTGAATCACCTAACCCTTAAACTAAAAAAAAAATTAAATTGAATTTTTGAACATTTACCAAGGCATAATATTAGCATTTACCTATAGGCAAAATACACCAATTTATTTAATTATTTACTTCATTCATCTATCTATAACAAATCAATTACTTTTCGATTATCTAACTCAACATCTTCTATTATCTAAATCAATTACTCTTTTAATTCATCTAAATCAATCATTTACTTATATTTGAATAAATCAATGCACTTAATTTATACACGATTAAATAATCTTTTCTAAAACATTTCATCCTAATATAATATATCTAAATATCTAATGTATATCTTCATCTAATCCCACATAAATCATTTTCATCAAACAATTCAAAGATTGAGTCCTAAGGAATGACATCATTTTTCCTTGCTCCAAATGTTAATTTACAAATTTCGATGAGACTAATCCCTAAACATTGATAATGAGATGTGATTAAAATCAAAACACATATTTGTAATAACAATTGTGTATATGTTATTAACTAAGTATATATTTCTCCATTTATATACCTAGATATACACATATATATATAATAGACAGATTGTTGGTAAGACTACATTTCAGTTTATGATCCAGGTGGATCTACAGACGCTGAAATTTTAACTATTCCTAAAGTCCCCGGAAGTGGAACCATGTCCAAGTGTTCGGTGAACCGGTCTCATTACAATTTGAACGGGCGAAAACCGAGTTCGTGTGTCCGAGTTATGACTAGTCAAAGTTTGGTCAACCGGGTACAAAGGGCAATCAAAGGGTGAAAATTTGATCATCTCATAATATGATGAAATCAGCGTCATCATGAAGAGCTTGGAAAATGGAACTCAATGCAACTTGAATGGGGTCAATCGGAGCTCGTATGCGCGAGTTATTGTTGGTCAAAGTTCAATCAACGACCGGTCAACTCAAGTACCAGGGCGAGAAAAAAAGGTTAAAATTTCTTGTCACCAAAAGTGGTCAAAATTGATGTCAATGTGAAGAGCTAGGCGAGAGCTTTCCGATGGCGTTCAATTCGTGCAAAACGGAGCTCATATGAAGGAGATATAGCCGGTCAAAATTGGGTTGACTAAGTTGACCAAGGTTGACTGATGATGTCAGCAAAGTACAGTCAACATTGCTGCTGATGTGGCAGGTGCCAGTGACGTGGCACACATGGTTAACACCATCCAATCACGAATTGACAAGTGGCACCACTCAGATGTTGACACGTGTCATCTAGTGGCAAATTAAATTATGCCATGTGGCCCCAATGATTGGGCGCCATGAGGCACCTATGTGGCACACTTGGCCAGCTGAAAAAAAGTTGGTAGGGATGACAATTGATCCCACAACCTCTTACATCCAACTAAAGTCTCCTTGCCACTAGACCACACTATCGGCATTGATACATGAAGGAGGTAATATTTACTTGGCAATCTTCAAGAAGCTTTAAATGCCATAACGGTGGCTTTTTGGGGGCCTTGCCAGTCGGCCAAGGGATGGCCACGGGTTTGAAGCCCAATAACACCGTTTTATTTTATTTTTTTAAGAGCCATCTAACCCCTATAATTAAGGGATTAATCCCTTAAAATTTGGGAAACCCCTAATATAAAGGGGGATATCATTTTCTTAAAACAAGACCGATATATGATAAAATCAAATGGGCTAAAAATAATACTCTTCAACGAAAGTCCAAAAATAAAATTCATAAAGGGTTAAGGAAGATTAATTTGAGAGGTGGAAATTTTTCCAAGGAAGATTTTTAAATTGATCCCTCTTTTTAAGGGATGTAAATTAAACCCGTTACATATTGTATGGCTTAAATTATTAAAGTCAAAATGGGGGTTTAATTTTTGTAATGCCTAAATGTAAAGGTCATTAGGGAAGGATATTTTTGGGAGATTTTTATTTGTAAAATAGAAGATTGGTAAATATCTTTGCCTTGTATGGGAGATATAAGGGATTTTGTAAAATATTATGGTTTTAGCCATAATGTATGTATAAAAGGGGGTTAATGGGCTTTAGTATACAACCAATTCTTTTTGAAACCAAGTAATCTCGGAAGGATATTTTTGTAACTTGGTGAAGAATTTGCATTGGTTGTAGTAGCCTCTTTTGTAAAAGCTTTGTGAAGCTTCTTTTGTTCTTTTATAAGAACGACTTGTCAACGTGGAAACTGTAGTCATAGGTGGAGTTGCTTTCTGGAGGCCTCTTGTAAGGCGAAAGCTGATTCCTTTTTGTAACCTATGAAGATTCCAAGTCTTGAAGGCAATATATTTATTCGTCTTTCTAGCGAATCCGGAGATGTAGCCGATTTCAGTGAACTCCGTTATCACCTCGGTTGTAATCTTTTTCTTTGTGTTTTCTTGCAATTGTTTATTTGAGCTTAGTAGATTAGAGATTTGGATTTACATGTTGAGTTCAAACCAATAATTAAAAGATCTTGATGTTAGATTGACTATTGTAAGTCTTTTTGAAAATCTAACTCGTGAACTTTAACGAGCAAGTGCTTGATTCGTTTACGGATCAATTTATATTAAGAACCATATTTAAATATAACTACACAAATTAGCATATATTTATACATATATTTATCAAATTAAAATCAAACATCAAGGACTATGTAACTATCAACTTATGAAATTGAATATCAACCAACATAGTATAACAATAAGTCCTCTATAAGCAGCTTTGGATGGCCTGTCAATGTGCAAAGATATGAGCGTGAATGGAATATTCCATAGATTTCCTAGGTATGCTAAATGAGAAGGTGACTCCATAAAAACATAATAAAGATTTATATAGATATATCATGCATACATGATGTTGGGACTAAACAATATTGCCGATACAAAGTAGTGCAAAGAAGGTAAAGTTTACGTCGATATGAACAAAATTTAGACATAATTTAATAATCCACCACCAAAAGACTCAGATGATTGAGAGGGAAGTCAATTGGGAGTCATGAAGATAAGGTATCAAGTGACTGACTAAGTGCATGGTTGAGGCAACAACCTCATGTGGAACTACTGAGGCATGGAACACAGGCAACGACTATCTCATGCTATATCAATAAATTAATACAAGTACAACAAACATGTAACCATAAGTAATTTTCACCAACTCACATAGCTTGTAATCAAATGCCTCCACATACAATGCTCACAGCACAAACAAAGTTTCGTTATACCCAATATTGAATATGAACGGAGAAATTACTCACAGCACAAACTAACCTAAGTTGTTTCAGACAGTGAAAACACAAGGAAGAATCACACTCCTTAGCATCCAATGTATTCCATGCATATAAACAAATCGCCACCAATAATATTGTCATATAATAGCCACCTACTATAAACAGAATAACTCAGGTAAACAAAGAACAACAATGCCAGGTGCACAGGAAGGAATCAAGTTGTTTATCATCATATATTCTTCAAATTAAAAACGTAGAGAAATGTATTCTAAGTATTACACAGGCATTCAACAGTACTCAATAATATCAAACATAAGCAAAGAGCATCAAACCAAACATACCACAACCATGAAAAGGGAAATAAAATTGTATACCAAGCAAAAGCATATACACCAAATTATATTTTAAAATTGAATTCCAAGCAACTTATCTGTTCATCGAAATCCTAATGTAATGGCTAACCATCGAATAACTTGGAATATTCGATGAGTATAATATCTGATTCCTTGAGGAAGAAAACTCCATTACCGATCCCTGCAAAACCCCAACGCCCCCACAATGCTTATCTGATTTCATTCATAAACCAATAATACCATCTGGGAAAAAGGAATCGAAGATGGAACATTTTGAAATGAAAATCCCAGTAAATCCAAATTAACAAAATTGCGTATTAATTTTCCCAAATTCTTTATGAAAATCGCAGCTTCCTCTACAGAAGAAATTTATTTCTTCGCTCCAGTTCTCCGTTGGAAAACTAGAAATTAAAAAAAAAGATGAAAACTTCTCCAAAATGATCAATATTAAAATAAGAAAAGTGATTCCATTTTTTAAAGCAAAAAATCAAGCAAGACCCACTTAAAAACGACAAGTTTCTTTTTCCGCTATTAGTTTGGTACTCTGCATGAGCTCGAACTCGACTTTTTTTCTATATTTTTATTTTAATTGCTTTAATAGTTTGTTCAAAAATCTCATCCATTAATTATTTTATTTTAAATTAGATTATTTTATCGAATCTCAAAGATAACAATAATTCTTTATTTTAATTTATAAAAGTATTTAATCTCATAATTTAATTTAATAAACTAATTAACAAAATTCATATAATATCTATTAACACTTGATTTATTTATTGATTTATTCAATTCCAAATTAATCTAAGATTCTATGAATCAATTTAATTTAATTTAATTGATTAAGCAAGGTTATTCATAATCTTAAATTTACCACATAATCTCAATAACCAATTAACAACATAATATTGAACAAACAACAAGACAACTCAATTCAACCAAACAAACTTACTCAAATGTCAAGAAAAGTCAAATACGAAGGGGCACTACAACAAAAATCTAATGGTAAATAACGAAGGTACTACACAACCCCCCATGACACTTCATAATTTAGTGTGAGTAGAAAATATGGCACAACCTCATGTACAAAATCCCCAAAAGTGTATACAATAGTTTAACACTTTATCTCAGTGCGTCTATATATAAGAAAGTGTTTACAAATGATGCTAAAAAATCCCATAAAGGAAAAAATAAAGAATACACATATAAAAGAGCCAAATGAATCTATCTTACACAAACAAAAGGATTCCCAGCGCCAAAATATCAAAGTAATTAATGAGAGTATTAAAACAAAAAAATATAGAAAAAACACATGAGTAATTTTGAAGAGCTCTGAAATCTACCTTTCTAATGTCGCAAGAATCACAAAAAATGAAGGAACAAAGTAAAAGTTCTGAGCTCAGGATTGAAAATGCACATCTAACTTCAATAGGCTATAAAATGCACCAATAAAAAAATTTGAGAAAAATATCCACACCACTGGATATCACTCAGAACCATAATTCTGTCGATATCATGTTCTCCAAAATCTGACTCTTGGATCAAAAGTTATGGTGATTTTCCCGATCTTGCCAAAATTGAAAAAACTCAAATTTTTTAGCCCCCCTTAGCTAGGTGTTGGTTTCCCATGTGACCAATGGTAGATTGTAGAAGTTGATGGTGCTAAAAAAAATAATTATTACAAAAAAAAATCTATAAATTTATAAAAAAAAAAAAATTAAAGTTTTTTTAAAAATGTAATAATATTTTCTACAAGCTCCACTCATATTTATGTTGAAGTTATAAATAGTTTTTAGAATTCCAAAAATTTATTGACGGAATAACCATAGAAAGAAAACTTTTTAAGGATGTTTATATTAGATAGATCTCCCTACATGGGCCAATATAATTTTTTTAATAAAAAAAATCTTTGATTCAAGTAATGTATGAGAATCACCTCATAGTAAACAAAGATCCTAATTTTTTTAATTTCAAAAATTTAAAGAAACTAAAAGTACCAATTGGCTCCACAAATGTACATCACCTGTTATATGAAGTCAATTTTGATTTCTGGGTATTTTCAAAAAATTGGGTATTATGAGAGAACAAAATGGATAATTTTAAAATTTTAAAAAACAATTTAAATTAAATATTTTTGCACAAATTGAAACCTAAATGGGAACTCCCTTAAGGGTGATCGTGACATCCAAATTACAAAACATAAATAAAAGAGAAAGAAAATAGATGATTACCTCAATCTTGGAAGCACACCAAACATCGAAGAACTCACCATTTTTTCCTTTTGAGAGGATGAAGATCCACATACTCCAACATAATCACATTCCTATCCCAATCCAAGCCTTTATAATTCAAATTTGATGCAAATCCATAAGAATTCAATTTCTTGAGAGAGAGGGGTTTGGAGAGAATTTTTTCTTCTAAAATGAATGTATGAATAATAGAATTTCTAATTTCCTTTTTATTCTATTTTTCCCTTATTCATTTTTCTATTTCTTTTATTTTTTATTTTTCTACTTTATTATTTTTTGAAAAATTAAAATTAAGAAAAATAGGCATTCAAAAAACTTGTTTGCATTCTATTTAACAGCACAATTAAATCGAGCATAAGCATTCCCAACCCCAAAGAATATTTTTCCTCAAAAAATAACTAACTTTAATTTATTTTCCCTTTTTCTTTCATGGAAATATAAATTATATATAAAAGAAATATTTTAACTCATCAAATATTTTTATGATCAACAAGGAATTTAAAATGTCATTTAATTCACTAGAAATTTAAACCATAAATTTAAATCAAGAAATCATTGGTATTCACAACATGGACATACTCTAAAATTTCCTCATTCAAATTTGGGTTAACATAGGTAACTCACAACACATATCGCACTAAAATCAAGTACGATTGGGTATAGCATGGGAAATGGATCAATGTGACATCTCTGAATATAACCACCATTTGAGAAGAACTAAAACCTATGTAGCTAGGTGGAGAAATAACCCTTTAACATGTAACCTCTCAATACATATAGCCAAAGCACATCAAAAAATCCCAATGGGGTACAAAATCATAAAAATATAACTCAATGCATCAAAACATCATCTAATCATGATCATATTTAATAAAAACATGAATAACATTATACACATCTATGAATTGAAGCATTCAAATAAACTAAGCATATAAACATAAATGAAACCAACAACCAGCATGTCGAGGAACTACATATTGAAACATGTGGGTTGTCCAAACACACCATTCGGAGTAAGAACAACAAACACAATAAAAATTAGAAAGAAAATAGTGAAGCTAAAGCACCACTCAACACTCAAGGTGGCAAGCACAAACAAGAGCTATGCATCCCTTGATTCATAGTCAAGAAATGATTCCAAGATCCATACCTCAAGACTACAAATGAGAAGGGAATTACATCCTCCCTCACTAAGATTAGGTTTATTCCTAGAATCTTGCATAAGCCAAGGATAGGGTACACCTAGTACTTTATCCTTCAAACACAATGGACCTTACCATATCCACCCTCTAGACTCTCACCAAGTATAGGATTCAAACACAAAGAACACACAGCTCTAGAGGTGCATGAGCTAAGTGAACACCAACCACTAGGCATGAAACCACCCTAGAAATCACCACTCTACCTTCACCAACTTCCATTGCAATTGAGAGAAATAACCAACTATAGGGTCCAAAAACCCATAAGCCAACAAATCCATATTCTAGGACTACCACAATTGCTAGGAAACTCTATCTAGTTGCTCCCTTAACCAAGAAAAAGAGAAAAATATTGTAAACCTCACCTCACCATGAGGTGAACAAACACAAGGATGCACTTTCTAGGGTCTCTCCTAGGATCAATGCCTTAACCTTCAAAGCTACAACTCAAAATCCAGGGAAGAAAAACCATCCCATAAGGCAAGAGTCAACACTACCTCACCTCCATGCTCACCAAGAGCATGTGTCACTTCCAATCGTGGCACTCTCCATGAGGTTCTCCCTCAAGTATCGCATTAGAAAGGAGACAATTTCCTTAACACACTAGATTCTCAATAAGAATCTGACAACTTAGGGGTTCTTAGAGGCAAGCATCTAGGAAGAATATCTCTAAAAGGCATAAGAAATCCCAAAAAATGCATCTTAACAACCCCAAAAATCATAAGGAACAACCAAGGAGACAACTAAACACTAAGCATAGAAACAAAACTCTAATTTTTACTTCCATGATGTTTGACTATGACCAACCTAAGGGTTAAACGACCCAAAAATATCATGAAATCATGATCAATAAGGCAACACAAAACCTTTTTGAGGCTCAAACACCAAGTACTCTCCAAGGAGAATACATAGGATATCCAATTCTTTCATACAAGAATAGAATCCCTTCCAACACTATACTAGGAACCACTCAAAACTACCAAGGATGAACTCCTAAAACCATTAGGCTAACCTAAAGTGACAACACAACAAGAGACAAATATTTACAAATATAATATAATAAATACAAAATACGTATTGAAGCACTTACTAACATACCACCACAACCCAACACTATATCAAACATAAGTGTAGTTATGGAAAGTGCATTCCAAAATAATGTGTTCCTTCTTGCTACTAAATAACATGGATTTGGATGCTTACAACATTTGATGAGTGTTTTAGCATTGTAGAACAAAAATAAAACACAAGTGTTCTATCTCTCTTGAAAGGTAACTCTCTTCAAACAAACTTAAAAAAATAACCCAAGGTTTATAAAGCTAGGTCTTGACAATGCAAAAATAGCTTAGTAGTGATGTGATTTGTTGGTAATCATGAATGGAATTTATGGTTAACAACGCTGAAAGCTTATAGGTCTAAAATGAGGCTTTAAGAAGTCTAAGGACTGGTTAAAACCCTTGCTATAATTTCAGAACAACAGTCTGAAAATAGTCTTCTATCATCAAATATAACAGTTCGGTGATGCTTTGATATTATTTTAATAGATTTATAAAGAAATATCAAAAGATGAGGGTTCAAGAGAAATCATAAATCTGAAGACTAAGTATAGTTGCAGCAATGGTTGATTCTTTAGATAAACAAACTCCCAAAACCCAACTCTACTTAACCAAGGCTAACCTACAATATCACATAACAAGTACAATCTTCAAAGGTGATATTTAGATTTTCAGAATGTAACATTCATACAAAGGTGCATAAACATATAGAGTTGAACTTGCTTACATGAAATTAGCTTAGACTAACCTTACAAAGTGACTTACAATAAAAAAAATTACAAAAGTTATGACTAGGAAGTTCATCAGATATCCTAACACTTCATCATTAATGAAACTAAACATAAACTATCAATGCTGAAAATGAAATTGGAAGATAGAATCATGGATACATCCAAAGAACACAAGGAAATCACCAACACTTCAATTCCTTCACTTGTATTAATGCAAAATGCCTTGTACAACAATTCATCTCTCTTTTAGCAAATGAGAGGAGGTAGCTATTTATAGATTTTATAATGCAAACCAATGGCCTTGAGATTAAATCTTATTCAATGGCCCAGATTTAAAGTCCCTTAGGGTTTTGAATATATTAAATACATTTACAATATTCTCCAATATAAAATATATTCACATGTGAATCTCATAGAATGTAAAATATCACTATCTTATTTTATATTCAAGAAATATCCTACAAAATCCCCAAAACCTAGGTGCATACACTTTGGTGCAAAAACTTTTGTCTTGTAGCTAGAAATTACATATATTTGTCTTCTATCAAAATATTTCCAACCTTCTTCTCTTTTACATCATATTTAACAAAATTAACTAAAGCCTTTGAAAGTTGTTGCTAAGGAGGCAGATGAGCTCTGTTGATTTTGAAATTTATTGACGTGTACTCCTCCATCAACTCCACGTGCAGGTTCGCACATGTGTCTCCTCTAAACCAATTGATTTGACCTTGTAAATGCACAGGCAAAAAAATCCAAAAAGTATTTGTCTAAATTATCTGCAACTCCCTTCCTATTCTCTTCCTCCATGCCTACTTAATAATTCCAACATCTAGCTTCATTGCAAATATTTGTTCTTCGGCCAAAAGTTCCAAAATTGTATCACATTCTGGCATTAAGTCAGTGTTCCTTTCATCAATAAATTGCAACTTTGGCAGCACCTTAGCAAGGACTTCCCATTTGAATTCAATGATGAATATCCATACTTTTGGATCATTTAACTTTTCCTTGGTCAAAATTTGTTCTTGCATCAAATTTTCAACAGAAAAACATTTGATTACATGTAGCTTGGGACATGTTATATCGTAGTACCCTAGGAATGCTTTACACTCTTCAATTTCCTTTTCAACTTTTGTCCTCAAAATTTGGAAGTGGTTATGCATTTCCACTCCTACACTTGTAGCCTTATCCCTAATAGTAGCTACATGATTAATCCGATCAGAAGCGGACTTAGTCCAGGTTCTCATGCATTCCACCCTACTAAGTTCCTCCTTTGACAAAATTATCGGGGTGGAGGTCTCAACAGGAATTTCCTCACTAGAAGCAACAATTTGTTGGATGAAAGCAGTTAACTATGCCACATGTGATTTTAATTCCTTCTTAGTGGCTTGGTCCTTGTCCATTTGATTTAAAATGTTGGATATTGACCCTTGGAACTCGTCAATATTATGTTCTCTACTTTCCAAGACAATGTTTATGGATGTGACCTAACAGTTTGAGGGCTGAATAGTGGTGGCATCTTTATCAACTATCGGAGTAGCCACGTGCATCATGTAAGAACCTGAAGTACTAGTCATGATGTGTAATCATACCTCTGCTTTCTTCCTCTCCTTGGGATTTTTTCCCACACAAACCATAATCACTTCAAAATGAGCCCTTAGATCTCATACTATTGGTGCTTTATCTTTCAATTGTTCTTCCAGCCAAGAAGGAGCCTATGCTTGCTCTATTGAGGACACCTTATCTTTTCTTCCTTCTTACTGCACTTTATCTTCTTCCTTGGGGACATATTTCGTTCTCTTTTCCTCTTCCCCAATTCTCTCTTTCTCTATTACTTTCTCAGTTTTAGCATAATCAATAACTACTTCCTTTCCCTTTCTTCTTCTTCTTGGAGCTTTTCCTCCTCTTGATGTTCTTCTTGTTCTTTATCATTTTCCTCTCCCTCAAAGACCTCCTCATTTAGCTACTCCTCAAAATCCTTTCTTAGCTCACCTCCTTTCGGAGTTTGCTCTTATTCACCATCAAAGGCCTCTTCATTAGGTTCTACAATTTTTAGCCCCTCCTTTGGCTCTTCAAAGTATTTTTCACATTCTAGATCAATGGAGTCTTCACTAACACCAACTGTCTCCTCTAGCTTTTATTTTCCCTTCATGTGCATCTCCTCCTAAATATTTTCTACATTCTCCATTTTAGGTGGTTCCAAGGGAGGAGGAGAAGTAGGTAGAGCAGCGACAAGTTGAGACATACGGAGCCTCACATCTAGGGACAACAAAGTTTCTGAAAATCCTTTGGGCATATTCTATAAATAGGCTATGAAGGATTATGGTAAAGTGGTTGGAAAAGGATAAATAGGGGAGACAATAAGCGATAATATGGAAAAGATGGGTTGAGAGGGCGAAAGTGAGGAGGAAGATGGAGATGAAGATGCAGATGAAGAGGACTCAATGACAATCACCAAAGTGGTCAGAGTGGCAGATGGAAGGTGGACAGAGATGTCCAAAGTGGGTGGAGAGGATATGTGTGGCAGAAGTGGAGCAGAAGTTGATGGAAGTGGTGCACTAGATGGTGGTGGTGAGGATGGATGGGTAGGTGATTGAGTTTGGAAATTCTCTTTAGGAGGAGAGGGCTCTTCCTTGATGGTCTCCATTATGAATGTACCTCCTTTCTTGGATTTCTTCAAAGGCCTCTATCCTTCTACAAATTTTCTTTCATATACACAAGGCTTCTTTGTGGGTTGCCTCTCAGATGTATCTTTCCTCTTCCAAGAGCCCATAGGAGGAGGAGATGTCGCATCCTTTCTTGATGAGCCTGCCTCGGCCTCATCCTCTATTTTTCCTCCTTCATCACTTTCTATAGCTTTCTCTTTCTCCCATTCTCCAAATGTCAGTTCTACTCCTTGCTGCTCCAATTGAGAAATTTCTCGTCAAGCTAGTGCTTTGTTCTTTGCAGTACAATACGAGTGATCACATCAAAATTAGTCTCTTCTTCTTCGGTCCAATCAATCAGTGGCAACGAGACTTTGGCTATCTTGTTGAAGGAAGCCTCATCTAATTTGTTATCATCATCCTTCACCTAATCGGGCACCATATATATGTCTAAGGTTCTGACGAGGTCCAAAGACATTCACATGTAGAGTCTCTCCATGACTTCTTGATCATTTTCACAATTTTCCCAGAAGTCCTCCAAATATGGCTTATGTGCATGTTGCCTTCTGACCTATTTTTTCAACTATTCCCAGGGTTCAACACTTTCTCTTGTAGTGTGGAAGATGAGCCCATACTCTTGAATCTCCTTGTCATATTTTTTTGCTAAAAATGTTACCGAGCACAAATATATACCTCTTCCAAGTGTCATCATGGGGTAAGGTACCCAAAACTATGCTTGGATTGTAATAGTTGATGTGAGGTACGTAGTTTTTGTGTGAGCTCAAGTAAGACCATCTTGTATGTTGGATATCTCGGCAACCTATACAGTGTCCTTGAGAAACCCTCAATCCTAAAGTATGTGAACTTGGGGAATTGGATGAACTAGTAGTCAAAGTTCTTTACCATTTCTTTGGCACGGTATGATATTCTATTTCCAAATTCTCCTAAAAAATGATCTAATAATATGCATAATAAAGGCACCATTTACCCGCTTGTAGTTTCTTTTGAAATTCTTGTATTGGAGTTGAGGGTAGCACTCATAGATGATGGTCTGATTGGGTCATGTCCCTAGATTTCCCCTACATGTTAGACCTCTATACGGGAAGTTTTATGCCAATATGTAGATAACATAGGAGGTCATGTAGAACTCTGAGGTCTTCTTCAATGAGACAAAATATGCATGGATGTTGTCACTGATCATCTTAGCCCAGTGGAACTTGATATTTCACCTCAAGATTTCCTCAATAAAGTACCACATCCACTCCTCAAATATGTTAGAAATAGGAAGTCCTACAATCCTACTTAGCAACATAACTAAATCATTTTCTTCTTTGGTAAAATCACTTCTGTAAAGCTTTTTGGGAAGCTTTCCCACACTAGGATGAGAAAGTTTCCATCCACTTCTTGTTGATTACTTGAGCACAACTTAGGGGATTTTCCTTCCACATATTAAGGGCATACCCCCTCTCAGTTACCTTCATCTACTCAAAAGAAGGAATCCCAAATGTATGAGCAATGGACGAAGGCGATAAATCAACCACCACCCGTCCCTATAAAGTGATAATTCTTTAGGAATCTCTATGGTAGAATTACCTACACCCATGAATGAGTTTAGGGATGATCAAAGATGGTGGAAACCCTTTTGCATGCACAGTGCCACTCTTTCAAATTGTCCTTTCCATGTCATTCTTTGGATTAACTATGACACGTTCTTTGAATTCATCAATATTGATGTGCTTGAGGTCTGTGTCTAATATTTTTTCCCAATCTGAGGAAATTTTGGAGGTGACCTCCATGCTGTGGAATCCATATTTCATCTTTGCTTTTTCTTTCTCGATCTTTTTTGTTATATCGTTCTTCCCCGCTTTCTCATTATTTTCCATAAAACCTACAAGAACAATGTGTAATAAATTGAATTGATTAAGGAAGAAAGAAAGATGTTAGTCTCACCAAAAACATCAATATGGCCCAAAATCATCATAAATATACCAAATACCAAAAAAGAGACATCCAAATTAGCATACTGGGACAATTTCTAGCATTTTGTGGGTTTTGAGGTTTTGTGGGCCAGGAAGTTGCAGGTGTCATAGCGTTGTAGGGGTGAAGGATGTAGGGGCCAAAGACCATGACACCATCTAAACAAAATCCTACAAATGGAAACCTGTGTAAAAATTTCCGCAATGGGAAAACGCTTAGCAATTTTCAAGGTTTATGTAATTTGACACGTGGGAAATATTTGTTCAAGGTCATTCAAGTCTTTCAACTTAGTAGATTTATCATTTAGGCTCATGCGGAAAAACCCAGTGTGGAACCCACTTAGTCATAAGCTAGTAATGATTATATGCCAAAAAAATGGTGTGAGTAATATGACTTTCCACATATGGCTTCCCGCAGCACAAACTCTGCAATGCAAAAAAGACTTAGTAACTTTTGGGTTAACTCCTTTTAGGCACATGGGAAAAATGAGAAGTCAAAGGATTACATTTTAAATTTCATTTTGTGACCCATGTGATTGATGCAAAAATCTACAATGTGGAAGCCAAAGGGGCATAAGCCAACAAGGTTGGTGTAATTAAATGACTTGGTGTGAATGGAATTCTGCACTTGGCTTCTCGCAAGTTGATGTTCGCAATAGGTTTAGGACTCAGTGAAATTTTGGGTTTTAATCTTTTAAGCACATGGATAAATGACTCTACTTTAGCTCATCATTTACAAAAATTTTGAGGGAAATGTGGAAAGTAACTTTGCGGAAGCCATGAGTGGTTGCGTCGATACTCTGGCACGAATACAACAACGTCCCACACTCAAATTTTTGCATAATGCAGGTTTTGACGATATGGGGGGCAATAGGTCCCCAATCAAATTTTGGCAGAACAAAATCAGAGTTCTGCAAGGAACTTCCAATGATAAGTTTGAAATTTTAAGCACTAAGTTATAAGAAAAATCCTTTTAAACAATAAAATGTGCAAGTAAAATTCAAGTAGAGAGTTGGAGAATTACATACCAATGAAATTTGCAAACAAAAGAAGGCAGAGCTAACTAAATCCAAATGAAAAAGGATCTTAGATGATCGTGGGAAAAACAACACTCCAATTTTGCAATTCACAAAGGGTACAAATGAGGAGTGGAACCCCTATATTTATAGGCATAGGTGAATTAATGATGATAAGTTTATCAATCCTCATGAAAACCCTAAATTGTAGAAACCCATGGTGCAGATGTCGAGGTAGTGTGGAGAAATGGAATGCAAGTTCCAAGGCTATATGGGGCTGAAGGATGTGGGTGCCAAAGACCACGGTGTCGTATGAACAGAATCCCATAAATGGCTTTCCGCGGATGGATTCCCATATTGAAATTTTTGCGAATGACTAGAAAGACTCTAACATCTGCCTGATGGCATCCTACCTATGGAAACCCATATGAAAACTTCCACACAAGAACACTTAGGAAATTTTAAAATTTTCAAGGGGATTCAAAAATTTGAAAATAACATGGACCAAAGGCGAAAAAACGAAGGAAAAATAAAAACCAAATGAGTGTGGGTGAGGCCAGTGCAAATCCAAAAGGGAAAGAGGGGGTCTCTTCTTTTAGCAAGGCATGTGTGCAAAATTCACAACAATGGTGACTCTATAGGGGATGTTCTTGAATGTTTGAAGGATAAGAGTTCATATGAACCTTCGATCTCTCCAGTTAATACCGAAATCAAAGCTTCATAGGACAATTCTTGCTTAAAGAGGAAACTCAATCATTACTTGAATCCATTCATGGTATATCTTAAATCATCATGTGTGTGTGCTTTGTGAGTTCATTCCTTTACCTAGGAAACCTAAGGTAAGTAATCATTCAACCAAGATAGGCTACATAGATAGCCCAACTCCAAAAGTAACCCATACATTGCCTTGATGTCAGTCAGGCACCTATAGCCCTGATGAGGTTATCACTATGATCCCCATGAACATTACTCTATTGTCATTCAGGCATCTATAGCCCTAATAGAGTTATTCACACACCCACATAGCTGCTTATTAGATATTTCTTTGGTTTCATTCTCAATAAATTTTCTTTTTACGAACTTATAAGAACTAAAGCTTATTTTAGGTTTGGAGATTGTAGTGGTCACTGAAGCGGATTTTAGATTTTTCACCTACCAAAGTATCATGGTACCTACCATAAATCCCTTAGAGAAGATTTAAAAATATGTAGATTATTAGGATTCAAACAAGTGTAAACAGATTCAAATAATGGTTTCTCTCTAAATCAAGGAAATGTGATCACCAAGACTAACAAATACCTCTAGATAACTTATGAAAGCTTATACAAGAAACAAACACAAACATTCAGCAAAAAATCCCTTTGATTGTACATGGCACTATCACCAAGACAAACATGAAAACCCTCCACCCAAAGCAAAAAAGTGAAGAGAAAGAAAACTAACATAAAGCAACCTAACCTACAACAAACACCTAAACTAACTATGTTCAAGGCTAAGTTGTAACAACTTAAGCAAGCAAATGGTGCTTCAAATACTACCCATTAACGGGTAGCAAGACATCTTCTCCAACTATAGGCTAGATGGTATGGGGAGGTACCTAAAGTATCCTTCTATCAAGTACAATCTACCCATAGAGAAAATTGTAATTGGGTATGCCAGTCTTTGGGGTTCTTGTCCAACAATGTATGGATGATAGTTAATAGGATCTTATTCATGGACTTAGCTAACCTATTCCTTTGTGGATAATATTTAGAAGAAAATTTTAGTGTGATACTGCAATAAAATTCCCATCCCAAAAATTTTAAAGAATAAAATGTTGGACCATTGTCACATACTAATGCAAATGGACATCCAAAACGAGTAACAATGTATTCTTCTAAAAATTTGATAACAATGTCAGTTGTGCATTGGTTACATGGAATGACTTATGTCCATCTAGTCCAATAGTCAGTAGCAGTCAGAATATACTTGTGACTGGTAGAAGATGGTGGAGTGATCATACCAATAAAATCCAATCCCCACTGTACGAAGGGATGCACCTCAGCTATAGGTTGTAATGGGACAACAATGTGTTTCTCCCAAATGGTAGTAGTCTAACAAGTGTGAAAATTATGTACATGTGTATGAGCATCCTTGAACAGTGTAGGCCAGTAGTAACCTACTCTTAGAATTTGATTTGTAGTGGAAGGGGTAAACCATGACCAGTCCCAACCCTATCATTAAACTCCTTTAACACAATTGGTGCTTCTTCTTTTCCCAAACAACAAAGGTAGACTCCATGATTCTTCTTGTATAAGATTTCACCTTTCATCATGTAGTTGTCACTCTTCAAACGTAGGGCACGTCTCTGGATAGGATTTAAGCGTGGTGGGAAACTTTGATTAAGTAGTAGAGGATGTTGTCATACCATCTCTCTGGGAATATGTCTTCAAGGTTATATTGTTGGGTTGTTAATTTTGGGTGTACCTCAGCCATGGTACATGTTAATTCTTGTCCTCTAAGCAACTTCATGGGTTCAATATCCATATCATATTCTTCAAGCATGGTCACCCATTTAGCTCTTCATTCACCTAATTCATTCTGCATTAAAAGGATCTTCACTGTAGGGTCTGATACAATAGAAAACACCTTGTTCCTTAAAATATAATGTTTGAATTTCTTAACTGCACAAACTAATGCATATGCTTGTTTCTCAATGCTTGGATAGCATAACTCAACATCCTTAAGTGGAGCACTCATGAAAGCAATGGGGTTCTCATCTCGTTGCTCCCCCTTTTGTGTTAGCATTCCTGTGCATGAGTGTTTTGAAGCAAAGGAATAAATGTAGAAAGGCTTTGTATAATCAAGACTAACTAAGACTAGGGCCTCAACAATCACCTGTTTTATTTCTTCAAAATCCTACTTTTATTTTGGCATCCATTCTACCTTGGAATCTTGCTTTGACATTGCACTTAGAGGCTTTACGATCTCAACAAAACCAATTATGAATTTCCTTACAAAATTATTTTTTTCAAAAAAGGACTTCATTTCTTTCTTACTCGCAAGTGGTTGAATCTTCAATATCACTTGAATTCACTTGGGGTCGATTGATATTTCATTCTTTGAAATCACATGGCCAAGCAATTTGCCTTCAATCACTCTAAAGATGCACTTTTTTGGATTAAGCGAAATGCCAAACTCTCGACATCTTTGGAATACTTTGTATAAGTCTGAAATGTGATCACCTCTCTTCTTAGAAAATATTATCAACTCGTCCATATAGATGATGATACATTTACCTATTAGCTCCTTAAATGCGATATGCATCGCACGCTGAAATGTTTCCCCAGTGTTGATCAAACCGAAAAGCATATGCATGCAAGCAAAGGTTCCCCATTTTGTAGTAAATGTGGTTTTATGTCTATCCTCATACTAAACCATAACTTGGTTGTATCCTGAATATCCATCCAAGAATTACATCATTTGGGAACCATTCACAATTTGTACGACCTCATCTAATGAAGGCACCATGTAATTGTCCTTTTTTGATGCACGATTAAGATTATGGAAATCCACACACAAACAGATCTCACCATTCTTTTTTTGGATGGGTACCAAGTTTGCAACCCAAGTAGAATGCCTTATAGGAAATATAATATGGGTTGATAACAATTTTTGCACTTCTCTATAGCTAACAGGTTCAAGCAAAGCGTTGATTGGTCATTGCCTCTACCTAAATGGTTTTACGTCATCCTTGAGGGGAATCATATGTGTGATAATAGAAGTGTCATATGTTTTAATATCTTCATAACTCCATGCAATAACATCTTGATATACATGTAGCGCTTCAACTATTCCTTTTCTTTCAATTGGGGTATAGACTTTACCAATCAAAATGTTCTTCACGTTCTCAGAAGTACCCATATTGTATGCATCACACTAGTTTTCCAAAGACTCCCTCTTTTACTGTTGATATTGGTATCTTATCTAATCAAAGTCGAATATTCTCTCCAATTTTACCATTCCCTTGAGAATTGTGTTTGTCTTCAAGTTAATTACTCCTTCAATGTCCAACTCTACCTCTTCGGATTCTACTTCATCAATAATTTGAGAGGCAAAAATATTGGAACTAGTAATGAAATAAAGTATATGCTTATCATCCTCAAAGACTTGAACCTTGGTGGCATTATCTGGTACTAATGGTGTGGGGGTCAACTCGATAGTGAACTTCTTTAATCTTGATAATGAAAGAGGTTGCAAAGTGATGGATGCTTGAGCTAACACATCAGCAATTTGGTTTTTCCTGCGGGGAATTAGTTGAATATTGAAGGCATCAAAACCTTCTATTAAGTCCCAAACTTGATGCCTATAGTTGGTCATTCTTTTTCATGGCACAAGTATTTATTTCTAACCCACTTTATCACTAACTTAGAATCATCGAATACTTGCAATGCCTTAGCCTTCTTGTGTAATGCCATTAACAAACCATGAACTAACACTTCATATTTAGCTACGTTGTTAGTGCAATAGACTGATTAATTCAAAACCAATGCCATCCCCTTGCGTTGACTCAGACTTGTCGGAACGTAAAGTCCAAAAATTAGTTGAGTGCATACCTTTCTGATTACTAGAGTGTGTTTTGATCTTTGGAACATGTTTTGGCTCAATATTGTTCTATTTTTTTGGTAATTGTTCATCCTAAACATTTTGGTTTTTTGTCCTAACATCAGAAGGACTAATCTACCTTCTAATCTCTTCCACTGTAGTCTAGCAAAGATAGCACTCAAACTTTGAATGGGAAGCATCGTGTATTTTGCACCAGCAGGGCAACAATAGATCTTTGAAGTCCACATTATTCCCTAGACCGATATGATCTTGTATGCATCTTCTCATAAATTCTTGAAAGCCCTCGAACAATCCAATATCTCCAAGGATCATCATCATCTGATTCCACAAATACTTCAATGCTACTAGAAATTTGAGTTAAATCTCAAGACACATCATATAGCATTAACACTTCTTCCTCTTTATCGTCTTCCTCCACAACTATAGGAATGTAATTTCCCAAATCTATTTCTGAAAACAATACTTCATTCATCTTGTTGTATTATGTAATCATGTGCTTCATCCTTGGCTCATGTTCAATGTGAATCTGATTTGGCATTCCCTTCCAAGGAAGCCACATGTGTGAATGATCAGTGTGGATGTAACCATTAAGTGTCCTAGTCCAGTCTCTACTCAAAATCAAACCATATGCATTAGGAATATCAACTACCTGAATGCCAATCATTTTTTGGACCCTTGGATCTGATGCTACTTGCATAGAGATTCTATTCAATTCTCCAATGGCATTCACTTCTATCTTATCTAACTATGTTACTTTTCACAGAGAGGGAGTGGGGATAATGCCTAAGGCCTTACATACTATGAAAGGCATGATATTTGTAGAAGCACCTGAATCCAACAGACAGTTGTGCAAATTCTTTCCAAATATACGTATTGTTAACAAGAAAGGAGGAGCCTCACATGTTTCTCAAAACAAGCTTATTGGAGTGTCCACCTGGGAGACTTGATATTTTTCTTTCTCCTTCCCTTTTCCTTTGTCTTTTTATTTTTCCTAGCCTTTATCTTTATCCACAATTTTTCTGAGTATTGGCTCATTTTTAGTCATGTTGGATGGAACTTTTCTTGTTGTTGTATCTTGTGAAGCTCTTGGTTGGGAAGTCCCATTCACTGATCTCAAAAAGGAATTTCTAATTTGTGGTACCCTTAATAATTCAAAGTTTGAGAGGCCAACATTTACTTTTATTCAATTCTTCCACCACATACTTTTCCATCTTAGCAAATTTAGTCCCAGATTGTTCTCCCTTAGCAAAATACTTAGTTGGTACTTCCGGAAATGAAGGATTGTTTCTTACATTTATATTTGGAGGTATATTGAAGTTGTTTGGTGGAGTGGAAATAGTGAATGGACCACAAAATTGTCTATTATGTATATTATAAGGTGTTGTTTGTTGATGGAACATCTAAACTTCTTCTTCCATCTGAGCTTCGTCTCCTCTAGAGAAATCAACAACTACATCAAATAGTTGAGAAAGAGTTTATTCATTACATACATCTTCTATTTTGGCAACATCTTCTATAGGTTAGTTATCTTCAACTTCAAGAAATGGGAGTTGATTCACCACCATTATTGAATCATATGGGTCTGACGACACTATCTCATGTCTAGTTGAGTTGTCATTGCTTGTAGCATTCTACACTTCCATCTGAAATATGTTGGCAACAACCTGGAATTTCGGACAATCAAGCTTTGAATGCTTATTAGTGTTATGGATCCTACACCATCTTGATAATGCAACTTCAGTCAAGAAAGCCCCTCTAGATGGCTTCCCAGAATTATTTGGCGGATCAAGTGGGGTAGGGACTCCATTAGTAGGCCAATTATTCCATGTTCTATTATGCCTTTGACCTTTTTTGTGTTCATAATTTTGTCTTGAACTTTGGCCTGAGTCTCTATTGTAACTAGCTTGGAGATTCTTTTGCAAATCTTGCAACTGGTTATTTGATTTCTAAGGTAAGTTACCTCAATGGACAGCTTCTTGACTTGTTCAACTAGTTCATCAATTCGATCCTTCTCAATTTGAGTATGATTTGGAACAAAATTCTGAAGGTATACGGGCTATGCTGGTATAGAATTGTGCATATAAGGGGGTACTTCAGAGTTCTACAAGTAAGATGGTATATTGAAATTCTATAAGTAGGCTGGTGGTTTAGAATTTTTCAAATAGGCAAGGATTGTCGAAGGATTTTGATTCAATGGAGGGCTCGGGTGCGAAGCTATAAAAAATTGAGGGACTTGATTCATCATAGGGGTGTGATTAGCTAATGCCTAGGTTAACCCATGAATCTGTCCAGGATTTGTAACTGGGCCTAATGAAGGAAGTGGGCCAATTAGATGTTGTTCTAAATCAATACTTACCTTTACTACTTTAGCATATTCATCTACTAAGATCTATGGGGGTTGTGGCATCCGCTTTACAAGAGTTGTGGTAAGATTATCCAAAGCAACATAATAGACTACCTTGGTTGAGGCATCATCTACAACATACACATCATGTAACCTGGTATAAGCCTTGTGGAACCTATTATTGAAGGAACTTACTGGTTCATTTAATTCTCTCTTGATTGACACAAACTATTTATATAGCTTGGTGGGATCAATTGGAACCTTGAATTTCTATAGAAACGTACTTTTCATCCCATCCCAATATGTTATTGACCTATAAGGAAGATGAATATACCAATAAAATGCTTCCTCCCCAAGGGAATAAGGAAAGAGTCTGCAAGCCACATTTTGGTGTTCAATCACTTGGTCTTTAAGGGTTGCCTCAAAAACCTTTACATGTTTGTTTGTAGTCCTATTAGGATCATTGGGATAAAACTTGGAACGTAAATTCTCTAGGTTTTTAGGCATCTCATGATAGTCATTGAAGGAGAGGGATGATGGGTTGGCATCTAACCCGGCCATTGGTGGAGGTGGAGGTGGTAATGGCTAAGGTATAGCAACCAAGGTGTGAAATGAAGATGAAGATGAAGAAGTGGATGATGTGGAGCTAGAAGATTTAGAAGGTGGAGATGAAGGTGAATTAGGTATGGAAGGTGGTGTTGAAGATGAACTTTCCCCTTTTTTGGCTCTCCTAGCTTTTGTAGGGGTCCTTAGCTCTTGAAACTCTCCTTTTTCAGGTGTACATCTAAGTACTTTGTAGAATCTAAGGATAGAATGACCCTATATGCTCCAAATTTGTTTGAGCAACCCTCCTTCTAGTGCCAATTTTGTTTATGAGTGTTTTAGCACTGTACAACATAGATAAAACACAAGTGTTCTATCTCTCTTGAAAGGTAACTCTCTTCAAACAAACTTCAAAAAATAACCCCAAGGTTTATAAAGTCAGGTCTTGACAATGCAAAAATAGCTCAGTAGTGATGTGATTTGATGATAATCACAAAGGGAATTTATGGTTAACAAGGCTAAAAGCTTATGGGTCTAAAATGAGGCTTTAAGAAGTTTGAGGACTAGTTAAAACCCTTGCTATAATTTTAGAACAACAATATGAAAACAATCTTCTATCATCAAATATAATAGTTTGATTGTGCTTTGATCCTATTCTAACAGATTTATAAAGAAATATCAAAATATGAGGGTTCAAGAGGAATCCTAAATCTGGAGACTAAGTACAGTTGTAGCAATGGTTCATGCTTTAGATAGACAAACTCCCAAAACCCAGCTCTGCTTAACCAAGGCTAACCTATAGTATCACATAACAAGTGAATTCTTTAAAGGCGATCTTCAGATTTTCAGACTATAACATTCATAAATAGGTGCATAAACATACATAGTTGAACTTGAGTACATAAAATTAGCTCACACTAACCTTACAGAGTAACTTACAATCAACAAATTACAAAAGGTATGAACAAGAAGTTCATCAAATATCCTAACAATTCGCCATTGTTGCAACTGTACTTAGTCTTTAGATTTAGGATTCATCTTGAACCCTCATCTTTTGATATTTCTTTATATTTTTTTTAGAATAGGATCAAAGCATCACCAAACTATTATATTTGATGATAGAAGATTGTTTTTATACTTCTTTTATGAAATTACAACAAGGGTTTTAACCAGTTCTCAGAATTCTTAAAGCCTCATTTTAGACCCATAATATTTCACCCTTGTTAACCATAAATTCCCTTTGTGATTACCGGTAAATCACATCACTACTAAGTTATTTTTGCATTGTCAAGACCTGAATTTATAAACCTCGAGGTTATTTTTTGAAGTTTTTCTAAAGAGAGTTACCTTTCAAGAGAGATAAAACACTTGTGTTTTATCTGTTGTACGGTGCTAAAACACTCATCAACACAATTCCACAATTAATGCTTAATGATAAAGCACTAGTAAACATGATCACAAGACCACAACAACAAGGGCACAACAAGAAACAAAAAACATAGTTGGTAGGCTAAGTCACAACTAAACATCTACTAAAAATGGAGCTAGTCACAATGAAAACACAAACTTCCACACAAATCAATCTCAAGCTCAAAAGGGATAGAAACACAAGTCTCATGTAGATATTCAAATACACTTGCTCAATGCCAAACACAATGCATTCACATTGAAGCACAACTACTCAAGGCCAAAAGATTCATATGCATACATTGCAATTCATAATTTTTCTCACAATTCACAAAGAATCCACTTTCATTTAACAAGGAGAAAGAAATTTTAGTTCAATATAATTCTAAATAAAACACATCCAGAACTAGCACGTTCTATGTAATTGACTCCCTTACACATTCTATCAGAGGTTCATTGCGAATATGATAGAGACAAAAACTTGACACCGAACATTGTTGGCAACATGAGCATGATAATGTATGATGTTGTCATCGATGTCAACCCATTGTAGAAATGATGGTACATTAGTATGAATATAGTTCAGAGTAGTCCAAGTGTTTCTGGGAAATTGGCTAAGTGTTTGATTGAGATTGTAATATAACAAAGCATCAGTTTTGTAGTCCACATTGCTCCGCACTGCAATATATTGTCATGTAGTTTTGAGGTGATAATGGTATGTGTTGGAAGATTCTACATTCAAGTTTTCAAGGTTCTATGTCTTCCTCAACTGACGATACTAGTGATAGAGTATCGGGCTATGCTATAAAAAGGTTACGGTCACAGAGTGTTGTTGAAATGCTCTGCATTCCACCATGAATGATCATTATGCTTTACAGATTTCAGGAAGTGTTTGGAGATTTTAGATGAGTGTGCACTCCAAGTGTCAAGTGGTTTGGTGGTCCACATGTCAAGTTGTGAATGAACAATTGGTTCATTCAGTTGTAGCTTCACTAGTTTTGTTGTGCAATGTCAACCTAAGGGTTTTGGGGTCACGCGGTATTAAGTTGAGTATGAAGCAGATTCATAGGAGCAATTATAGGTCATGCCAACCTATTTTGGTGAAGAACACATTTTAGTTTCTTCTACAAGGTATGTATGATGAAGTGTTGAGTCGATAGGTTATGGTGTCACACATTTCATTCAATTAGGTTGACCTAATTGATGGTGTGAATGTTTACGAAATATATACATATATATAGAAGATCAATACAATGTGTCTGGTATAAATGATGATGATGTAGAAGATGATGAGAGAAAGGTGTTAGTGGTGAAGAATGAAGTGTGTAAATTCAGTTTACGAAGCCTAACTACAACTGTATATTCAACATATTGCAAATACATTGTTAGCAATTTAAAATCTGGCAATGAGCCACTCTTTTCTATATTTTTTGTAATTTTGGAAGAAATGATCCCTCCTACTTTTTGGATAGTGAGTCCTCTGGGCAGTGAGCCTTTTGTAATATGTTGTAATCAGGTGAAGCCACAATAGTGGTTTACAATTGAAGTGAGGAAGGAAAACTCACAAAAAATGAATGCATGGCAAAAAACTTGATTTTAGGGGTTCGTACGAACCTACTAATTCGATCGAACCAATTAGGGGTTCGCTAGAATTTGGGTTCGAGCGAACCCTTTTCATACTTTCCCGCCAAAAAATCCAACAAAGCCCCTTATAGAAGGGGGGTTCGAATGAACCAGGTTTTGAATGAACCCTAGTTCGAGTGACCCCTAGGGGTTCGCTCGAACTAATTTCTCATCACATTCCTTGAGACACAAAAAAACCTGAATTTTGGCGATTTAGAGCTCGAGTTGAGGATGAAAATGGATGAATTTTCACAAACCCAACTAGAATCAGGTAGTCCTCAGAATGAACTATCCAACGAATATAATTTTAATATGTTTTGGTTTTATTATATATTTGTTTTTTTAGTTTTATTAAACATAGGTTTTTCATCGAAAATGAAGGTCTTTGTTCTAGACATGTGGAAAAATAGCAAATTATAAAAAAAAAAATTGAAAAGTATGAGTGCACCAGATATTGAAGTCCTTGATCCAACAAAAAAAATAAATAAAATTTTGATTTATACAAAAAAAGTTGTGTTATACAGTCACACTATGTCTGAATTGTAATTGGTTTGACTTCAAAACTTGATTAAAGAAAAAATATTCAATAAAAATGTCTAACCAAGTGGAAGCACTAGATACCGGAGTTACAAATCTAAATTCGAAAGAATTAGAATTTTATCCTTCATGGAAAAAAAGTTATGTGTTATACTAGCGCCACTTTTTAAAAATGTTGTTTTTGAAAAAACCAATTTTCATGGGAGATGGAAAAAGAAGTGTAATGTAATTCCAAAAATTTTGAAAAAAATATTTTTAGAAGCTAAAGACAAAATGTGACGAGACTCTAGTTTGCATCATCTTCAAATTCTTCACGGTTTAGCTGCTATAGGTGCCCGAATGTGAAGATTTAGTTTTAAAAAATAATTTCAATGTCCAGTTTGGCCAAAAATTGTAAACCACTATTGTGGTATCACCCAATCGGTTATGATATATTGTGAGGTAATCCTCACCATGGTTTTTTCCTTTCAATGGTTTTCCATGTAAATCCGGTGTTCTTATGTTGTTTTTTGTGGTGCATTCTTCAATTTTTTATTTCCATTTTTCTAGTTTTAATGAGATGTTTTAAATGCACTTTTAATTTAATGAATTTTAGGGAATACCGATTCACCCCCTCTTAGTATTTCAGGTGTTCAATAATTGGTATTAGAGAAAGGTTTCTTCATTTGGCTTAATCGTTGAGATAGATCTTGGAGGTTGAACACATGGAAACTAGGAGGTATTCTATCCCTCTAGAAGAAATTATGATGGAAGGGTTTATTGAAGAATGTGAAGTTGATATGGAAGGAGAACTCAAATCTTCTCTTGATGATTTGGATAAAGTAGAATGTGAGAATAGAGATATAAAATAAAATATTAAGGTAACAGATGAGTGCATCAAGAAGCTGAGGAATCAAGTCAAGAAAGTTAAAGAACAACTCGAGGAAACCAATGGGCAGCTTAAATAATCAAATGAGACAATCACTAATCTGAAGATGCAAGTTGAAGAAGAAAAAAGAGTCGAAGATTGCTTGAATGCCAAATAGAAAGAAAAATCTACAAAATGCTCAAAGCTTGAAGAAGTTGTGTCTGAGGAAAGATTTGGAGAAATAAAAGAGTCAAGAGGACAAATTCAAGAAGAGCTTCACCTTGCTTGATGATATGCTTGCTCGTCAAAAAGCTTATAAGGAAAAACAAGGACTAGACTTTGAAAAAGGACAAAGCTCAAAGGAAAATCAGACTCCAAACAATGTTGAAAAGAAGAATGATGAAAAAGGAAGAGTAGAGGTAAGAAGAGCAATATAAAACATATCCAAAACTAGAAGAAATATTTCAAGAGACCTCCTATCAGACAACCAACTACTCAAAGGTATCCATATTTTAATGGTCACTATTATTACTACAATAAATTTGTACATAGAGCTATAGAATGTAGAAGTAGGATGAATTAGAACTTTCAATCATTTTTCAGTCAATGTTATGCATGCAATAGATTTGGTCATAAGGCTAGTGAATGCAGAAGATAGATGATGAATGATTACAATAATGGTATGATGTCTCAATCATTCCTTGGTTATTGCTATAAATGAAATAGATTTGGGAATAAGGATTTTGAATGCATATCTAAAATGGTAAGTTTTTTCCACAACAAAGGGTCACATGCTATAAATGCAATAAACTTGGACACATAGCTAAGTTTTACAAAGGAAATAATGTGAAACCTTCTGGTCCACAAAAGAAGATTGATCTAGATGAGGTAAAAAAGGAGATGAACAAGATCTGGAAGAAAAAGGAAGAGAATGATGTGAAGAATGAATCTGTGCCAAATTCTAGTGAAAATGTTTCTTTCAAACACTAGATAGAAAACATTGGCTCAGGGAGAGTTTTAACAAAAAACTTTGTAAGCCCCCTGCCAAAGATGAGATGCAAATGTCTTTAGCATACTGGTGCATGCATAGGTTGGTTTTCTTGATATATTGGTGAAATCTCTGGTGAGAAATCTCTTGATGTTGAGATTTACATAATATTTAGAAGTCTCTATGGTGATACAGTGAAGGCTTGATAGTATTTGACCTAACTTTTTCTACTACAATTAATGCATACTTTGGATCACGAAAAAGTGTTTATATTTGATTTTTCACATTCTAAAGGGCATTGTGTTCGAGCATTTGAAGAGGAGAACAATGCAAATGAGAGCTAAGGTGATTCCAAAGTGTTGAGTGAAACCCTATCGATGAAATTCACAAGGTATTTATAATTTCCTGCAAACCCTAGCTCGAGAAAAGTTCAAAATGTTTACTCTACAAGTTATTGATGTGCTTGAGAGGTCGAGACCTAAATTTAAGAAGCATCTATACAAGTCAATGGTAACAGATAAAGAAGGGGCGTTCTCTAGGGTTCCTTTAAATGTGTTACATAGAGGATGTGTGAATTTACATTTATTCAAAATTGGATGAATATGATCACATGAAATTGGTGGAGTTTAGGGAAAAAGTGCTAACTGGAGATAATTTTGAGTTAAAACCAGAGTATGCCAGTGTGATGGAGAAAAATTTGGATGTGTGGATAGGATTTCCTAATTTCTATTTTGAAGATGAGTGGGTGAAGTATGTTTTGAGAAGAATTCATGATAAATTCATGTGGTTGGGCTTGTTGCATATGATAACCAAAGAGACAATTAGGGTTGTTATTGGTTTGAGCTCCATTGGACTAGTTCTGGCATTAAAGGTAGTAAAGAATGAAGTTGTGATGAAGCTTATTCAAGCCAAACTTGACAAGTGTTGCCTAATAGTGAATGACATTGAAGATCTGGTGGTCAAATATGCTTCAATGATGATTGGTTACAAGATATTTTTCACAAACAGAGAGAATTTTGTCTCTACCACCGTAATACAAACAACCTATCAGATGGTGAAAGAAGGAAAAGAATTTGATCTTTGTGATCTCATGAGATTACAATTGTTGGAAAACTTAAAGAAGATAAAGGAGTCAAAATACCCTTTCCAGTATGGTACTCTTGTCATTTTCTTGATGTTTTACTTTCTCAATGAGTTACTTGCAGTGAAGAACGTTGTATGGCTAGATAATATTTCGGTAGTTGTTCAAATTAGAGATCACTTGAGGAGATTCCTTGGTAAAGAGTCTTGTGATTCAATGTTGTGGGGATTATTTAAACCTTTTCAATCTTGGATGCAAGAAATAGAAAGGATTCCTAGTAAAGTTGTGGATAAGTATAAGAATGAATTGAAATTTATGGTTAGAAAAGATTACTGCTATATGGAAGCAGTTGAACCTAGAACTGTTTGGGTTCTGGAGTTGTCTTATGAGGTAGATGAGTCTGAATGCATTGGTCTTGATGAGATTGTATTGAGAAAACCTAAAGATCCAGCAATTGAAAGGTTGGTACTTATAAAGAGAAATCAAGTAAAGAGAACCTGGAAAAGAAGGATGACATTGAAGAAAAAGTTGAAAATATGAAAACTGATTTGAAAAGGGAGTTTGTTACCTCTAAGAGAAATCTAAAGGCATATCTGCTCCTCTACAGACTACTCCATAGAAATCAAGAAGGTTAGGTAGGACCTCAGTCTCCACACCACCTACTATAACAAATCCTTCCTGAACAAATTCTACATGTGGTTATAAGAAGAAAGATACATCCAACACCTCTGTGCTTTGGTTTTAGATTTTGAATGTGCAAGCTTTATTTTTGGAATTTTCAATTTGGGGGCAGACTTTTTTACCTTGCTCTTGTGTTGATCCTTTTTCCATTTAAAAAGAGCCTTGCTTTGGCGTTGATCCTTTCGCCATTTAAAAAGAGCTTTGCTTTGGCGTTGATCTTTTTGTTTTAACATACAAAATGCGTGTTAACATTATGACCTCGAGACACCACGTGGGGAGGCTCATTGTGGATGTAAAATCAAAAATTAAACTTTTCCAGATACATACCCGCAGCCAAAAGGAATAAAATAGATTAAAATTTATGCAAAATTAAAAACCTTGACACCCCACGTGGCTGGGAGGAGGAGACAGTTATTTGAATTCAGTTATCAAAAGCAGATTTCAACGTGGAGGAAAAGGGAAATTAATGTGTGGAAATTGGGCAGTTAAGAGGAAGGTAGATATAGCAGATTTTGGCATGGGAAAGAAGTTAGTTACAAGTTGGCATGGATAATTTGAGCCAACAAGAGGGGCACCATAATAGATGCAACAGTTGAGTTTTTATCCCTGCATTGCATCATTTAATTGCTTTTGTATTGTTGTCTTATGGTGAATAATGGTTGTGCAACTATGTAAGGAGGATTGAAGGAGATTTTATTATTTTCAAGCTGTAAAAATTTCAATAAAGAAAAAAGTTAATTGTTAAATCTTTGTTTTTGTTTCCTTTGCATTAGAGAAGAGGGGTCCATAGTGGAGCACCCTAACTTCACGTTTCTCAAAATCTTATGTGGAAATTTCAAATCACTCCCAATTTTGTACAACAGTTTATTTGGCAACTCATATGCTTCTATATTTTGTTTTAGGGCCACATCATCAAATATGATGCCACATCAACATGCTTTTTGTTGAGGTATCCAAAAAGGCCCCAAAAAAAAGTGAGACTGATAGTGGTGCACTAAGTCATGTTTTATTGGTGGGCTGATGTGGCATCACATGATTTGTCAGTTTATGTACTTTATGGATAAAAAGTATTTTGCAATTGGATATTGAGGTGCTCCACTATGGGGTCCACTAAGGACTACTTCTATCCCCACTCTTGGACCCCGCTCCACTATGGGCCCCTCTCCCCTACTTCAAACTTAACATGGTATTGGCATTGGTAACTTGTAATTTGTTATTTGATTGTGAAATTTTGAAAATTTTAAAGTTTTTGTTTTGCAACCTCTTCCGGTAGTGGCATGTGAAGTAGTCTCTCTGCCAAAAAGAGAAAATATTTGATTGGTAGTTTGATCGCAGCCATCAATTGTTTTCAAATTTACTTTTAAAACTTATTTATACCTGTAGTGTTTGTTTGTAACTCCCAAATTCCTGTGATATTATAATGGTGAATAAAATCACACACATACATGCACATATACTTACATATATTTATTGAGTAGCCTTATTATGTTGTCACACAATTACCACACAACAATGTTGAAATTAATTTACTCATTAGTACTAGTCTTTTACATCTAACAAAATAAGTAAACAAAAATTATTCTTGATAATAAGATACCACATGTCAAATTCTAATGCCAAATTTTGTCAAAAAAAAAAAAACCCACTTTGGATTTGATTAAGAACTTAGGATCTTGAAGGGTATCTTGATACTTATATCAGGTCATTTCCTAGAAATTTGGTTGAAACCCTAACCCTATAGTATTAATTATTAGACTCTAAATTCATCATGCACATATTTTTTTTAATATAATGGATTTTATGTAAGTAATATCAACGATGTTTTTTTGTAGTCTATTTGATTCTTTGTTGGAAAGTAGTTGATGAAATCCATGGATATATGAATACTATATATTTTTGCTTACTTACATATAAAGAAGTTGAAGAAGAAAAGGATTGTGCAAAGAGATCATACTCATGAAATTTAGAATAAACGAATTTAAAAAGAATGTGATGCCATCTATCTATTAGCATTGTTGTTAATGACATTTGCAAGGATTTAATACTAGGTAGTTTGGTTCCTATGCATTTTTAGTTAGAGCAAAGATCTCAATCTCTAGTAGACATAAGAAAATGAGATAACCTAATAGGATGTATTTCTATTTGTCTTAAAATTATTTGTAGACATCCAAAATTTACCACAAATTTCCTTCATACTAACTTTATCATAAATCAATTAAAAAAGTCATTATTTAATTAATTTCTTTCACCATTCATCACTAATTAATTCCTCCTAAATTTAACTAAATAACAATTATCCCAATCCCTCAAACTTAATTAATTAATTATTATTTGATTAGCTAATTAATTAAGACTAATTAATTCCTATACCATTTCATATAATATTTAAATCCATGTCATTGATCCTTGTCCATTTAATATTAGCCATTAAATCCGTCTACATGGATTTAAATCTAAACTTTCCATCATATATATCGTGTGTCCCTTCTTCCATGCTCCTGCATGTGTGAGCATACCACCTTATCCCACTCCTTGCTCACACATGTGTGAGCATGCACTCTTAGAAGCATCTTTGAGTTCCACTTCATCTCTTGAGCTCCCACATGTGTGAGAATGCTATTTTGGAGTCATGTTAAACCTCTACATCACCCCTTTGCATTTGACTTATTTCCACTCATTTTCTCACACATGTGTGAGCATATCTACAACACATGTCATCTTACTCACACATGTGTGAGCATGCATAGCTCTTACACCTCATGTGACACTTGTCACATGACTACAACTTTAATACATGACTTCATTCTCCTCAAATTTATTTCTTCATTAACCACAACCTCATATACATCCTTATCCTAAGTTTGCACTATCATTCACATCCATACCATACCATCATTTTGTCCAAATATTAGGATAAATCAACATCATCAAATTATCTTTTCCTACACCCCCATTTAACTCTACACAAAATAGATTAAAACAACCTACAAAATGGAGGGGTAAAATAACTAAAAAAATTAAAAATTATAATATATAGGAATAAACTACGCTCAAAAAAAGGTTTATCTCCATATGCCAACATAATATAACATTCCAAATAAATATTTCTCCACATATATCATCACTTATTGTCTTCATTTCATGTATTCAATTTTATTGCATTCATCTCTTCATATTATTTCATCCTTTTATTATCTAGTTATTCATCATTTGAGAGCTCACTCATGTTGCTTTTTACATGACTTACCTCTCAAGGGGGAATCATTATTTCATCAATGGATCTTTCATCATTTCCTCCACATAACTAGGGCATATAATCACTTTCTTCTAATCTATTTATTCTTTCATAATTTCTTCCACATGAATGGGGCATATCATCTTCTCGAATGATCATTGATTTCATCTATTTATTCATAACCACTTTTCTCTTCTTTGAAACAATGTTACTTTGAACATTGTCTCAAAAAGGGAAAATTATGGAAACCTAAATAATGTCATCTTCACCTTAATCATTCCATCAATAAAGTACACATTTTCATCTTATCACCATCACCTAGTCATTTATTCATCACCTACAAGACACTTTATTACCTAGTCGCCATTGGTCACCTAGGACTCCTAATGCCTAACCACTTAATTAAATAATTCCTAATTATTTAATTAAAATTAGATAATATTATTTATCCATTTAATAAATTAATTGTCCATTTATTTATTCATAATCATTTATTTATTTATCTAGACATTTTCCATTAATAAATTAATTAAATATTTATTTCCACCTCGTGCACCAATAATTCAATTAATTAATTCCACTTCACCTAATTGACTACCAAGTCTAATCACTTCACTCAGACTTACTCTTAGTCTCACTCATCAATCAAGTCCACTTATCTCATTCATACAATCAATTAAATATTCCATGCAAATAGTCAACTCCTAAGTTAACTCCTCCATGGAGGATGTTTTGATAAGGAAAATCAGGTTTTGAAGGGGCCCCGAAACCCTTTACAACGACAACAAGCTGCAAGAAAAACTAAGCAAATAACACCAGCAACCCAAAGAACCAAAATGTTGACAATAGATAAAACTAAAGAAACCCATCAGCATACCAACAGGAAAAAACATTAGCACCCAGGTTGATCAAGCAAAAGAGTCAGCAATAGCTACAACATCTTCTCCAAAACATTCACCAAGACCATATTTTGTTCAATGACCCCATCATGCATCTCCACAACCTCTTTGAGCTCATCAAATGCAACAACAACCCTCTTCTTAGTCCTACTCCTCATCCTAAAACACGGTCCGACCTCCACGTCCTTTTCCAAAGCTGGAGCAGAATCCACATTTTTCTCCACCAAATTCGAGCAATTAACATCTTCAATTGCTTTCTCAATTTCCCCTAACTCCAAAGATTTACCTGTCCATTTCAAGGCTTTTTCATTTTAAACAGAAAGACCCTTAGCAATGGTCTTCAAGGAATTATTGTTGATGCTTACCACAGTTTTCAAATCCTCTGACAACTTACCAATTATGTCTTCAATACTAACAACTCTATCTTCTAAAATCTTATTAACCATCATTTCCAAAGAGGAAATCCTCTCCTCATGAGAAACCCCTAGGCGATCAACATCAACAACTAATTTATCCAACATTACATTCATAGTTTTCACCTTACCTTTAATCACCCATTCCTTTTGATTGCCTCGGATCATTGCCACACAGATATCCTGCCAATTTTTCACCTGGATATTGAGCTCCTTCACTTCTGAGAACAACCATTTCACCAGAGAAAGAAAATTTTGTGTTCCATCCTCAACCATCTTGCATAACATACCCATATTGACCTCATCCCAATTGATAGGAGGCACATCATTCGGCTCCAAGTTATGACCAGGGGAATTTCTACGCTCCTCTTTTTGCTCCTCATCTTCTTCAATAGGGGAATCCTCAACCTCAACCACCTCAACCTTAATCCTCTCCTTGTTTGGTAAGTTAGCCAACTTAGCCAAAACTTCCAACTGCTCCATCTTCACAACCCTCTCTATAGGAAAGACATGATGATCTAGATTAGGGTCAAATTCCTAAGTGTGCTGGATCAACTCAATCCCCTAAACCTCCATAGGCACAGACTCGGGAAGCAGTTCTCCCACATCAGGACTAATATCCCCAATAGAGGCACTTTTAAGAACTCCCACATCTTCAGGAATCTTGACACCAATCGTAGGGGAGCTCTCCACCACACCAACCTTCCCAGGACTAAAGTCCCTAACAGGGGCATTCTTCATGACGTCCACAACTTTAGGAACCTCAACACCAGTCGTAGGGGAGCTATCCACCAAACCATCCTTCCCAAGACTCGAAGAGGACTTCGCACCTGAACCATGAGTATCCACCTCATTCACCAAATCAACCTTTCTCTTTGCTGAAGATTTATCTTTCTTGGGGCCTTTAGATTTTCCCTTATAATTCTTCTTCCTAGACTGTACCATGGCTTCCCTCAAATCAACATCCATCTCATAACCCTTAGTCCACTCTTCAGAATCATCTAACCCTTCCTTGGACACACCTTCATCCACAAACATTTCATCAAAATCTGAGTCTTCTTCCTCAGAACTACCTTCCCATTCCATAGCAGAGTCCCTTGTTTAATAACTAGAATTCTTAACCCCATTCTTGCCAGGGGTTTTAGGGGAAACAGGGATTAATTTAAGCTTAATATGAGAAAACAACAAACTCATAAGACCTTCATGTAGAATGACCTTCTTAGGGTTTTTACGGTGATCTTCAATACTTTTTTCCATCGACAGTAAAAGGTAAAAAGGAAAGGATACCAACACCTTATGGCGAAAGTGATTCAAAAGCATAAAATGGTAACTCTACACAACAAAGAATCTACCTTCCAGTGTGAAATAATGCATTAAAGCCAACACAAGATCCCTCCACAATGGTTTCAGAGACTTACGACCATACTCACCACTATCGACTTCCCGGAGCTTTTTCTTCTCATCAAATTTAAAAAAATTCGCAAAGGCTTTCTTAGCAGCAGCTCTATTTCTATAGAGTTTCCTCCCAGAAACTGAAAGTCCAATCACCTCTGCTATAAATTCCTCATCAATGTTGAACTCCACTCCCTTATAATGCAAATTCTTACCATTCCAACCTTTCACAAAAGAAATCAAAAGCATTAGGATTCAGGCCTTGAATTCTTTGGATGTACTAAGTAACCCCACCCTACTCCAAATGATCCCACATAGCCACATTACTCTGGAACTCCTCACACGAGCTCGATTCAACTCTACAGTGATCTCCACCCATGGTGGCATGAAAAGAGCAGGAACCCAACAACACCATAAATTTTTGTAAAACCAAAATAAGCCCAACTCTCCTCAAAACCATGCAAATAACACCCACAATATGTATGGGCTTGTCCTTCAAATCACTTTCCAACCTATGCAGCTAGGCCTTCATTTTACGGAAACCAAAGTTGCAATGATGAGACGGACATGGCCAAAGTTCAACGTGCATAAACCAACTTAAAAGAATAATGAAGAACCTTTCCCCTATATCGACCACCTTAGAAACAAGCCACCTGCTCTTCATTGGAAATATATTTAAGATTGAGTGGTAATGATTCAAAAGAATCCCAATCATATTTAGCCACCACTCCCAAGTTGGAAAAACTATTAGCCAACATATTAGCTTCTCTAAAAACATGAGAGATTATAATCTCCTCAAAAGAATTAATGATGGAGATTGAATCATTAATAAGATGAGCAATAGACCACAATGACAGGCACTTCTTCAAAAGACAGTTAATAACATTAAGCGAGTCCCCTTCCAACCAAAGTTTAGAGACCCCTTGATTCTTCACCAAAAAGAGGCCATGATAGGCTGTAGCTGCCTCCGTGAAGTGGTTTTTCTAGATTCCCAAAGGGAGCACCACCGCAGAGACAAACCTACCATTCTCATCTCGTAACACTCCCCCACAACTAATAGGACCTAGATTTCCCTTAGAAGCGCCATAAAATTTAACTTTAAACCACCCAAAAGAAGAGGCCTTCCACCGAATCCCCTCCTTGGGTTCTTTTAACTTCTTCAGCAGATTGGAAAGGTCACAACAAACATTCCATCTTTTTCCCGCAAGCAAATCATAAGGGGAAACTGTCACCTTCAGGTTAAAACAAGATCACTAGGAATTCAGATAGGAAATTTTCCTTGATAGCATCACAGATTTTAAAGGCCAACCTAGAAGGCGACAGTTCCAACTGACGGAAAACTCTATTGTTACATTCCTTCCAAACACCCCAAGCAACATGCGGCAGGATTAGAGACCACAACAAAGAGAGGGTTGGGTTAGGAGAAGGAGCCACCCATTGAGACCATAAGTCAGCGAAGGAGGCCGGGAACACCCACGCAATCTCCCACCAATGAAAAATATGATTCCAAACTTCCCAAGTATAACTGCAACTAGTCACCAAATGAAAACAATCCTCTGCATCTTCTTTACATAAGAAACACCTATTCGGAAGAGTCATTCCCCTTTTCATAAGATTATTTAGAGTAAGAATCTTGTCTTGACACAAAAGCTAAAAGAAAATATTGATTTTAGGCAAGAGATTCCCATTCCACAAACGACCCCAGAAAGGTGGAGGACCAACCATCCGAGTCTGAAAGGAAAAGGTTGAAGACACAAAAAAAATCACATTAGAAGTAAA